>BHFT01004174.1:0-250331 GCA_004320025.1 Laticauda laticaudata
CTGGGGCTTATTTCAAAGGCCCAATGTAGTTGTATGGGCTCTGGGAGTGACAGGACATGATTTATTATTTATACTTACTTCAGGAAATTTATATAATCCAACTGTCCTTTTGGGGAATTTTTTTTATGGTGTAGATAAGAAGAGCTATGATTATCCAACAGGTAGAAAATGAATGTGACTTTCCAATTTGTTGGCATAAAACAGAGGGGATAGGACAGAGATATATTTACAAATGTTACTAAGGACACCTGGGGTTTTTAAATAATAAAACAGTCACTTAGTCCAGCAGTTCCCCCTTTGAAACATGAAAGACTTACCTCAATTACTTTTGCTGCTCCATCAGTCATGGCTAGAGGAGACACGTAGCAAGCAGAAGAAGTCACAAAAAGATACAGTTTGGCAGCCTGATGAATACGGCTATGAAAAGAGAAATGCATGAAACTATACTTGGCATGGTTTCACAAACTGTCCGGTCACTCACAGAGTTAGAACACTGCTCGGGAAAGGACCTCTGAGGAAGCAATGGTAAAGTCGTTGGTTACTGGAGAGCCCAAAAGTGCAATGAAATGAGGAGCTAATATAGGAACCAGCTTTTCAGAATTCCTCTCCCGAGAAAGAGAGGACTGGGGATCACCCACACCCACTGCAGACAGCAGCTCCCTGCAATGAGAATATACAGCAGTGGTCTCCAGAAGGCTCTGACTCTGCAGACCAGTGGCAGTGGTGTGGGGAAGAGGGGATAGTTCTGTGTATAAATCATAATAATAATTCATCTTATGGATGGTTTAGAATTCTGTAAAAAGAGGAAGAATTTGAAATTAAATATAATAAACCTTCCTGTGGGAAAAACATTGTAAATTAGAAAAAAAAACCATGATAAAAGGACCTTGAAGGTTATACATAGAACCAAAGCAAACTAAAAATTATAACTGAAAGAGAAGTGACCCACTAATACAGAATGAAGCAAAATATTCTAACTTTGGAGATTTCAATGATACTTGTAAACAGTGCACTTGAGAATTGTGATAAGTTATTGAAATTGTTTGTACTTGAGAGATAGGTGGAAGTCAAGTCTTTGTACAGCTTTTTTTTCCTTTTTACTATATATTTTTACAATTTTATCTGCACTTTTTATGTTTTGTTTTTACTTTTTAAATATTTTTCTTAATTTGCATTAGCTTTTTATCTGTATATCTTAAAACGTTAACACAAGTCATTATTTTGTAAAAAAAACAAAAAACAAAAGGAAGACTTTTGCAAAACAATCCAAATGACTAAGCAATATAAAGTAGACTTTGCTGTTGAATATGACTAGAGTGTGTATGTATGTATGGACTTATGTATGTTTCCTATTTCTGAAATGCTGATCTCCCTCAGATTTACTGGTAATTGGGCAGCATCTAAATTTAATTAAATTAATTATTACTACAAAAAAGAATCCTATCAAACATTAAGCCATGCTAGGATTCAAGAATATGCAAGAGAGACCCAAACAGGTTCACATGGCTTTGCATAGCTCCCATAAATCTCAGCAGTACCTCCAACTGGAATATCTCCTTGTATAACCTTCAGCCACAAGGCTCTCCTCAGCAGAGATGTCCTTCAGCCTCTTCCAGGCTCGGCAGGTGGTCACTTGGTCCACACGTTGCCCCCAGGCATCAAAATGCAATAATCTAGGAGGGTTTAGCTCACACTCACGGCCCAAGAAGTCAATTTCCTCTCTCACACGAGCTCCAAACCGTTCCAGATCAATGTTCACCTCGGCAAACACCTAGAAGGTCAATGCATAAATATGAAAGACAGGAACTAGAAAGTTGCCTTTTGAAAAAGCACTTTTGAGACAACTATGACCTGGAAAACTGAGAATCTCCACAGACAACCAGAAAGTAATTTTGAGAGGGATAAAGGAAGGTAAGTTGAAAATCAGTTGCTGATTTTTTTCTTACTTGGTCTGTAGTTTTACCTGATGTTGAACCTGATGTTTCTTCTTCAAACCTCAAGCTAAATTTGTGGTTAGTACAATCTGGTTACATCTCAGTGTCTTTCCTAAAGAACACTTGAAATACATGTGATCCAGAAACTAGCTTGAAGTTTTTGCACATATTCATTACTATTCAAAGTCCCTTCCGACCCTATTATTCTATATTCTTTCACTGCATTTGTATCATCCATTTTTTGGGTGGTGGTGAAACAATTGATGAAAATACAGCGTTCAAAAGGCATGTCTGAATCAAAGTTCCTTTTCCTGACAGCTATCTCTAGTTCCGAATCTGAAACATGTCCATATATTGGGGAACATAAATTGAGGACTCTCCCAAGTTCTAGTTGGCATGTCATATGAACACCAAAATCTAGACAATAATTTATCCCATTTGGTCGACTTCCCATCAGGAAAGAACAACTAGAAACCTCTCCAGCACGTTTTGTGTTCTTAAACCTCTGCATTTAAAAAGGTGGAAGCTGTGCTTGGAAGCCAAAGTGCCTTTTGCAGAACTTCAGTGCTTATAAAATTTGAGTAACAAGCTTTTGTTTTTTATATATATGTATAATGGTATCAAGGCACAAACCCATTATCAATCACAACAGGAACATCTAAATCGACATAAAGAGTTTTACCTACATTAGATACAAGCAGTTTTGGGAACAGGTTCGGGAAGCGCTGCTCTAGTCCCAGGAACAGGTCTTTCCCACCCCCTGTATTTTAATTTCTCCTCCTTTCTGCTTTTTGTCCCTGCAAGCACGGGGCAGGCAGCGTTCCCAAACCTGAGACGCAGGGAATTGGAGCTTTCCGCCCCGGTTGGCACTCTCCAAGAACCCTCCGGCTGGAAGGGGCCTCGGAGGCCTTCTAGTCTACCCCCTTGCCCGGGGCAGGAGTCCTCGCTCATGTAGCGTGGCCTCACCTTCCAGCCCCAATCCGGTCACGGGACCTGGGCAGTGGCAGGGGGCGCAGGGGCTAAAGCGGTGGGGAGGGAGCCACGGGCAGCAAAGGAGACGGAGAAGCACCGAGCCAGCCCTGCGGCCCCCGCCGCCGAGTCCCCGTCTGACGCTCACCCACCTGGGCGGGCAGACGGGCTCTCAGGTAACCCTGGAGGAAGGGGTCTTCCAGATAGGGGTTCCCCAACCGAGGCGCCTCCATGTTTGCAGAGGGGTGCACCAGCGCTCCGCAGCCTCCCGGTTCCCGCAAAGGCTCTCGCTGAGGAAGGGGCGACCGGGGCGAAGCTTTTGTCCTCCCGCGCGGGTTGCCCGTGGGCGGAGATTCTCACAGTTTCAGGAAAAGCGTGATCGTTGCCCGCAGAGAAAAGAACAGCGAGCGCTTGGACAGCTCTTCCACCCTCGGGGGCATTGCGAGGGTGGCTCTGGGCTTGGTCCAAAAGTGGAGGCCAGGGATCAGGGACGCCAAACGGTTGGTAGGCAGCTCTGGGGGCTCTTCGTTGCAGGAAGCGCCCCTCCCAATTCACTCCTCCGTCTTCAAAAACGGGGGCGTGGGTGAGGTGGGAACGGACCCATCAGCCTCACATTAATAGCTGGGAAAATCTTGGAAAAGATAACCAAGCAACAGATCTCCCAACATTTACAAAAACCGTCCTTGTGTCGAGTTGTTCTGGTGTGCAGGGCTCTATTGCGTCGTTTCCAGGGAAGGGGTTGAAACAGTTTATATCCAGGATGTGAGGGGTCTGTAAATATTTCATCAAGAAAGTAGTCTGTAAAAGCATAGAAATGAGCAAAGTTATATACTAAAACAGAACATATGGCTGGTGGGGGAGAAACAGTGGGTTCAGTCTGAATTAAAACAATTTACAAATGACTTTGGATCTCTAGATTAGCCTTTCTTAGCCTGAATTCAGGAAATTGACTCTTAACCCAGCTAGTTGGAGAATTCTGGGAAATAAAACCCATAAAGGGATGCTGGCAGGGGAAAGGTCCAAGAATATTGGAAGTTGCTGAAGTTGAAAAGCAGTTGAAAAACCTGGACATCTTAAAGCAAGCCGGCTGGGGAATTCTGGGAATTGAAGTCCACCCATTTTCAAGCATGCCAGCTGCAGAATTCTGAGAGTTGAAGTCCACAGTCTTAAAGCCGCTGAAGTTGTAAAGCAACAGAGTCGAGGATGCGTTCAGGGGAAAAGGTGGGATGGTGCAGGAGGTCAGATTAGACTAACTGGAAGAGGGAGAAACCAAAACCAAGGGATACATGAACACAAACACACACACACACACACACACACACACACACACACACACACACACGTTGNGAGAAACCAAAACCAAGGGATACATGAACACAAACACACACACACACACACACACACACACACACGTTGCTTGTTAACTGCTGTGAAGATCCTGTGAATTAAAACAGAAATGGAACCTTGACAATGTAAGACAGGCTATTTAACATTCAATCTATTATTTAATTGTCGTATTACCACTAATTCTACTCTTCCCCTAAGGAGGAGGGTGACTTAATTTTCTTCCCTTATATATAAAATCCCCTGTTATATAATAAAAGGCCCCAAATGCAAAAGCAGGGTAGGATCTGAAAGAAGGAGAAAACAGAATAATATTTTGTGTGCTTCATTCACTTAAAAAAATAGAATATTTTGCCTTTTCCCACCCAAATTTTTTATCTTGCTTCAGCTGAAGAGGGAGCTTCATCTGAGGCTTAACTAAACAGAAGTGGGGATGGCAGAGTGAGAGAAAGAGAGGGAAAAAAACAGATTTTACCAATTGGGCCACTTTTTGCCTCCCAAATAAAATGAAAAAAAAAAGCTTTGATGCTCCAAAGAAAGAGAAGCAGGGAGTCCAGTCAGTACCCAACTTTTATTCCCTACAGGAATAAAAATTATTTTAGCTATTTTAATCTTTCTGTTGGGAGGCTTATAGGCTGCTCAGAGCTCAGCGGATAATGGGAGAGGCAATGAATAGCAAGAAATAAAAGAAAAAGAAAGAAAGAGCTAAAAGAACAACTGAGAGGAGAGCTGTCCAGGCAGGGATGGAGGGAGGTATGAGGCACCTGAGGGGAGATAATGGTGGACCAAGATGGCCTCCTTCCCGCCAAAATTCCCTCAGAGCTTTTTGAAAAGTTACTCTCATTTTTTCCATTTTATTATTCGTAATAAACTGATGTTCAAAGGTGCTTTTTCTCTACTGTTGCCTGCCCCTTACATTATTGTTAAAAAGAGCCTTTCGTTTCTATAAAATATATTTTCCTCTTCAATTGGCTAATTGGCTAATCCTAACCCTTAAATTATTATGAAGGACTTTTTCTCTTTTGTCACCTGCCCCTTAAACTATTACTAAAAAGATCCCCCCCCCTTCACTGGCCTATTGCATTGATTTAAAAATGAAGGGCATCAAATGCATTGATTTAAAAAACAGAACAAAATGAAAACATGTCAAATTGTATTTAAAATTTGTTCACATATTTATTTTTGCCCATAATATCTTTTTTGTCTTTATCATCTTCTTTATTTTGCCTTTTTTAAATATTTTGAAACAAATGTTTAAATCTTTCAAACAATAAAAACAAACAACCCCCTTAACATTGAGACACTCTTTATCTTTAATTATTCATAATAAATTGATATTTTGCCTCAATTTGATTCTCCATTATTGTCTACCCCTTAAATTATTGTAAAAGAGAACACTTTCAGTTCTTTATTACTTAAATTATTACTATAAAGTACATTCTTCTCTTCACTTGGCTATTCCTCAAATTAATAAGAAAACCCTTTTTCTCTTCAGTTACCTGTACTTTAAAACTATTATTAAAAGAACTTTTCATTTTCCCGTTACAGTGATTTTAAATTAAGATTTAAAAACAAAACAGGACATAAAATGCATTGATTTAAAAAACAAAATGAAAAACATGTTAAATTTTTACAATTTATTTACAATTTAAATTGTATTTATAATACAATTATGTATTTTTACCCACAATGTCCTTTTCGTCTTTTATATGTAGTCATTTGTTTTGCCCTTTACATGTTTTAAAACAAACATTTAAACTTTTCAAAAATAATAAAAACAAACAGATGCTAAACTGAAAGAATATATTTTAAATGTTATGACATTGTAAAATTGTAAAATTTGTTTATCAAAAGATGTGGGCTGGGCTGGAGGCTTTGAAGAAGAAATTAAATAGTTACTTGTCAAAAATGGTATAGGGTCTCCTTCTTCAGCAGGGGTTGAACTAGATAATTTCCAAGGTACCTTCCAACTCTGTTATTCTGTTATACTTTCTATCTATAATGACTTTTTTTTTTTACTTACTTCTGTTACATTTTATCCAGCCATTAATTTTGCTCTTTAAATGTTTTAAAATAAAAATGTTAAAGGTATAAGAACACTTAAAGGTGAAAAATGCAACAGACAGCAATGCATAAAATGCAGAGTTTGAAAGGAGAAAAATTCCAAGATATTTCAGAGGCAGAATCGGGAGGAAAGAAACTCGTATCCAGGAGGGTGCTGATGGCAATTTGGGCTCATCACTGATGAACAGATTAAAGGATAAGCACAAGCTGGATGCATGTTGCTTGAATGTAAAAATTATATCAAACAGAATTGTCTCCTCTTCCTTTAGGTTGTGACCCAAAAGCCAGCTCTCTAAATTAATATGGCTACTGCCCAAATCATGCATATCAGCCAGAAGCATAAAACCTTGAAGGTATGAAACCCCAAATGAATAAAATGCTTAGGAAAGAAAATAGGGATTTGTTTTTAAATTTGCTTTCTTAACAGATGTGCAACTCCTTTTTGTATGATGCAGGAAACGGCCCTCTTTCCAAGCCGAATTGCTTCTGAGCAAGAGTCCCTGGTTCTGGTGAAAAGGCTGCTTGCAGTTTCAATTTCCTGCATCAGTTACCTGCGAGGTCTCTTTCCCGAAAGCTCTTATGGAACCTGCTATTTAGAGGGTAACCATGTTTGCTGCCTTAACTGAGATTGCTCTGGAATAAGAACAGGCCATACCTTCCTTTTGGCAGCCTCCAGAGCTGTCTCCAATGTGGTGGCCCAAACCTGTCTCACATAAAACAGCTGAAGCATTTTAAGATCCAACTAAATTTATTGGCATGCAAAAAGTAAAACCAGTACTCTTGAACCTGCTTGAAGTTACAATAGTACTGAAGAAAGTGATTGTTGACTATCTTTCACAACTGTTGCTTTGATCAAAATTTGGATGTTTGGCAACCAATATTTACGACAGTTGCAGTATCCCAGGGCCATGTGATCACCCTTTGTGACCACCCTTTGTGACCTTCTGACAAGCAAAGTCCCCTCAAGGAAAATTCAGGTTGCTGTGAATGTTTTCTTTCAAGCTGTTCACATCTATGAGGGGCACTTAAGAGGTTTGGGAGTGAATGCAGCTCACGTATGTGAGAAGCACATTTACCACCACGTTGTGAGGAGCACATTTACCACCACATAATATTTTGTTTCATAATTGCATATTGTCATGAAAATGAACCATGTGAATTGGCATATGTTCTTCAAAGTGATCTAGTTTAGTAGAATACAATAAAAAGACAAAAATAGTAGTTTTAAAAGGCAACTGCTACCCATAGCTCATCAAGTGAGTGTAATTATATTGCAGGGAAAATCACCTTACATTTTGATGCTATAAGGCTGTCATTAAATGCATTAAAAGTAATTGCACAATTCATAGTTTCACAATGTTCAGTCTTCACAGCACCTGAAAATAGAACATTGGTTAATTCTACATCACTTATGTACTTCTTTTTCCAGATATATGTTTAAAGATACTCAGAGAAGATAAAAGTTGCCAAGGATCACTTCAGGTAGTAAAATGGTAAGAGTGAGAAAATAACACTAGAATACAGAACTGAGCACCTGTCAGTGTACGTACTTTAAATATACAGCATTAATCAAAGGTTGTGCAAAGCCAGATAAATTCATTTTATTAGTGGCCAGCTGTTAATTGCACCTGCCAATTTAGAAATTTCTCTTATCAACAGATTTTTTATGTTTGCTCATCTACATTTCTTCTTTGATAGGATCCAGGGATGTTTTGATGCACTGGAAAAGAACTACGTAAGTTGTAATTAAACTCACATTGAAAGTGTCTTTGATGCAATGAGATTTCATCCCAAATTTTCAGAAAAAAAAGTCTTCTTGTTCTTTTACTTTGAAAGACCATATACACAAAAGCAATTCCACACAAATGGTATGCTGAAAACTTTCAAATGCTTAACTTTGATATTTTGCCTTTGGAGTGACTATAGAAATGTTAATAAATATAATTAATTGGCATATTTTTAAAGATTGCCTTGTGCACTGCAATACTTTGCTTGAGACTTGAAAAACCACAACTTGCTATAATTATAAAAGATTTTAAGACAGAGACTAGACCAGAGTAATTCAATAAATTTTAAGCTGAGTATGCATTTGATCCCTGGTCTTTCTAGTCCTTATCTAACCAAGGGAATATAAATTATTTAAACCTTCATATTTGGTGGCAAATATCTTATCACAAATTTGTGCCACTGGCTGAGTGTTTCAAGTTATCCTAACAGCACAATGCCACATGCCATATCTAAAGTTCTAGTGCCTTGATCCTCAGGTATATTATTGCTTTTTGGAGACATAAAATATCATGAAGGAAATATTTATTTAAAATATCTTGAAGGGAATAAATAGTTTTATTCATGATTTTTTTTTAAATTTTAAAAAAAGGTTGAGGGATGCAATTTGGGTCCTTGGAAGAGCAGCTGAAATATGCAAAATAGTGATTTAAGTTGGAAAGTTCTGGTATAGAAAGAAAATTTATATCATATTTAGACAGAGGGAAACACAACTGAAAAAAAGAAAAAAAATCAACCCCAGCTTCTGTCTTTGTAATGAAGCCAAATGGCCACAGAGTGTCAGTGATGTCCTTGCAATTCATCTGAGTTCTAAAATTCTTCAAATTCTTGATGGGGAAATTACATCTATTGCAGAAGTAGGTCTGTCCCATTATGAAGAGGCAGGAGAACTATTTCTTCTCCTCTTCTTTAACATGAAAGGAAGTATTAACACCTCTCCTCTTAGGACAACCAACTAGCAAATAAAAAGTGGCACACTAAATAGAATGGATTTTTCTCTTCTGGTGATTGTGATTGAAAGACAATGATGGGCACACTATAAAATGCAAATTTTGAACAGTCTCTTTCTTTCTATTTTGCAGCTACATATGGCAGTTTTGACAGTAAGTACTATGTACAAATCTTCTTCATTCTCAGTTTAGAAAGGGTAACTTGAGGAATCCTATCATATCATGACAAACACAGAAGGGTTTGTCTTTCATATCCAAAACATTGTCATCTCAACTCTTTTTTAAAAATATTTTTTCATTCCATCACCATCATTGTGATGGATCATTTCTAGAGTTGTTGCATATTATTTATTTATT
This sequence comes from Laticauda laticaudata, assembly GCA_004320025.1. Taxonomy (NCBI): domain Eukaryota; kingdom Metazoa; phylum Chordata; class Lepidosauria; order Squamata; family Elapidae; genus Laticauda; species Laticauda laticaudata. Next base: position 9,404 of record BHFT01004174.1, read on the forward strand.
AGAGTGGTCATTGATCAGGATGGCATACATAGCACTCTCACCTCCATTTTTCTTCATTACCCTGACACTACCGTGATAGGAAAAGTGCAAAGAATCTACAAGCTGTAATAATAAAGTCAAGGAGCAAAGTGAAAATGTACGGCTAAAAGTAGGTGTAACAAAGATCAAACTAAGGACAATAGTTACCACAATCAACCATAATAGCGATATGGTGGATAGTTTCTGCCTTTTAGGAGCAACTATTAATAATAAAGGAGCAAGTAGTCACAAAATATGGTGCAGTCTACAGTAAGTGCTTGGAAGATTTCAAGGCCATGGGCAAGGTATTCAGATGCCATGATATGTCTGCACTTACAAAAATCAGAATGGTGCAGGCATTGGTTTTTTTCTGTGGTACTTTATAGAAGTGAAAGGTGAATTTGGAAAAGGCAGGACTGAAAGAATATTGACATTTTTGAATTTTGCTGTTGGAGAAGACACCTGAGAATACCATGGAACAAATGAAACATCAAACAATTTTTTTTTCAAGGCACCCAAAGGCCAGGCAAAGAATAATGGATGAAAGCTGATCAAGGAGAGATTCAACCTAGAAATAAGGATAAATTTTCTGACAGTGAGAACAATCAACCCATGGAACAGCTTGCCATTGGACGTTGTGGGAATTTCATCACTGGAGGATTTCAAGGGGAGATTGGATTGCCATTTGTTGGGGATGGTGTATGGTCTCCTGCTAGGGTGGGAACATTGGACTAGATGGCCTACAGTACAAGGTACCTTCCAACAGATTAATAATATGTTAAATCTGTTAAACCCAGAATTCTTATTCAAGGCACAAATGACCAAGCTCAAATGATAATAATTCAGACAGGTGATGTCATAACTTTCTGCAGAAATCTATAATGTAGGGAAAGATGGAAGGAAACATAGAAACAAAACTTTCAGCTGCCAGACAAAGGCAGATGGGCTTAGGTACAGTGGTGATGGTGCACTGTTGGAAGACCTGAAAGATCAGGTTGGAACAGATCCTTCTGGAGAAAAATCTATCTAATGTTGCTGAAGGTTTGTAGGAGATGACCAGGCTGAGACTGAGAGAGGGCTCAAACATCCCATCTGTCTCGAGTCAGTTTGTGCCCAGACAAGATCTAAGCCCAGCCCATCTTGAATTCCTTTGACTATCTATTGCCAATTTGCTTTGACCATTAATAGTTCAGATTCTTGTTGAGAGCTTGTAATAAATCCTTATATTCATTTTAAGTTCCCGATTTCCGTGCTTGACAGGGTCGACATGAATCAATCAGTCAAATCATATAGATTATTATATTTATATTTTTGCTTGAATCTAACAATCTGGAATATTGTGCTACATATTTTCATGAAAGTTATAAATTTGGGCAGGTTGAAGGATTTTGCTTTGACAAAATCATTTCACAAAGCATTAACACCTCCCACTGGGGGAAAAAGGCAAAAATGAAGTACTAATGCCAGGAAAGATAATTCTCTTCCAACTCTTCTATTTGCTATTGGAAAGATAAAGACATCCACTAGTGGAACAATTGAACAAGACTTCAAAGATGCACAAAATAGTTTGGTGAGGCATCTTAGCTAAATAGATCATGTTATCTCTGTTCTATAAAAAAAACCCTCACTGAAATTAAATGCGGCCACACACTTCTACTAGTAGAGATGTTTAAAACAAATTTCTTTTGGGTTGGAAGGGTTGATGAATTGACCACAGTTATCTATGTAGGTGATGAACAATTCTCTGGATAAGAGCTTGGCTTATGGAAAAATTTACTTAATTTCTCCAAATATAGGCATGTTCTTCTCATCATTTTATAATTTGCTCAGTTTATGTTACAGTTACAGATGCAGGAAGAATGACAAAAAGAAACATTCCTGCAGTTATGATTATCAGTCTGTGATCAAACAAACTGTGGTTTGGCTTTCTTTTTGTTATGATAATTCACTGAAAAGCCATATTAATTTTGTCTACTTTCTTGAAACAGATCTATACCAATCCCAAAGACTCTGAGGTAAGAGGTACAAGCTGTAAACTGCAAGCAGTACAGACAGATTTTTTTCATTTCATATTTAAGTCAGACGGGATTCATCTGATTAGTTGCCATGATAATGATGCAAATCAAATATATAAATTCCCTTTAGTATCATTATTACATCTATTTTTTGCGGGCCACTTCACACTTTTTCCACCCTCCTTCAAACAATTTTTTTGCCCAAACCTCTGATTATCTTTGTGCATTAAATTTGCCTACTACGCAAGGTACAGAAAATTTCTAATGGAAGGAAACTTATCAAGGAGGGAATCAACCTAGAATTAAAGAGAAATTTCATGACAATTGTGGGTGTTTCATCATTAGAGGTTTTGAAGAAGAGACAGGACAGCCATTTGTCTGAAATGGTATAAGGTCTCTTGAATGAGCAATGATTGGACTAGAAGACCTCCGAAGTCCCTTCTAATTCTGTTATTCTGATAATTAATAAGCTATCTTTAAGGGACAGTTTGATATTAAATTTATGCTGTAGCAATGATGTTAGATTATTTCCTATTCAATACCATTGCCTATCTATAGGCTTTTCTCTGTTCTTATTACATTGTACTTTTTTCTGTCATGTTACTGTATTTTTTTAATAGACTGAAAGAATTATAAACTTTTCTGAATAATAATATCACTGATCAAATATAAATTTGTATTTGTACATTAAATAAGTACTTCAGTGTTCTCTTTAAAAAATGGAAAACAAGTTCTGTTTCCTGTTCCATCCTTAAGCGCTTGACAGAATTTTATCAGTTCAAATTCAAATACTCAAAGAATGGACCCCAGATGGACTTTGCTAGGTAATTTTCTTGTTCTTTAATTTCTGGAAACATTAGACACTTTGTATTAAATATCTCACGAGCAGAAATTATTATTAGGAACACAAATTCTGACTTTTTAAATTTTTAATATGTTCATTGCATAAGTGTAGTCTCTAATGTATGTCTATTAAAAAATTCATTATTTTTTCAGAACTATGGAAACTGATTACTGTAGCAAATTGCTTACAGAGCAACCATTTTTGAACAATCGCTTCTTAATCGTGCATCTAATCAGCTTGAAATCATAATAATAACTCAAAACCATGTTTGTGGCGGGTGGATTAAAAAAAAATTCTCAGGATAGGCGTACAAGGAACTATTTTCCACCTGGTGGTACAATTCATGTAGAAATATACTTTTGATTTTGAAGCACGTTTTGGGTATAATGTGGTAATCTTGGAGGTTGTGGGACAAAAAAATGGTTTGCCCCCTCAGCTGCTTTTTTGAACAGCTCACCCTTCATTATGCTCACTGTGTGAACTTGTGAAAAATAGAAAGGTATGTTTTACCTACCATCCAGCCTTTTTTCTTTTTAATTTAAGTTGGGCCCATTCTGTCTAATGGGAATGTATGCACCATTTCTTATTTCTTTAGAAAGGACACACAAAGATAGAAGTTCAGTAGACCAATAAAAGAGTATTCATCATCTTTTTGTGTGTTTGGAGATGTGCCCTGGTGCATAATGGTGTCAATTCACTGTTAATGACCCAGTTTGTAATTCTAGACAATTGCCAACCACCGATATGCTTTCGTTGCCCTATTTATCTAATTGAAATTATAAAAAGGACTCTACAGCTTTGTGTTGTCTTTCCAGTAAATGAGTCAGTGGGTGCTCTATATTTGTCCTTAATGTGCTGTATTTAGTTTTTACTCTTTTGACTTATGCTGCAGCTGAGAAGTGGTACTCCAATCCTAACAAATGTCTTAGTTGTGGAGTATACACATCTGACTTAATTAATGTATCATCCTACTTGTGGCAAATCCATCTGGATACTAGCTGTCTGTAAGAAGTCTTAGACTTCTTAGTAGGGAGTCCATCTGGTATTGGATCAATGTAGTGTTGGTTTAGGTATTTAACAATGGGCTCACAGTGACTTAGTGACCAAAATACTTTTGGATGGCACATTTTGCTTGGATTTAGTCCCTGTGCCTTTTTTGTCCAATTTTTAGGATTGTTTAATCATTTTGTGTCCTGTGATAAGTACATACTTTTCTCTTTTAAAGAAAGCAAAAACAAAGCTCAGTTTACTATTCAATCTTTAGCATAAAAATAAATAAATAAATAAATATTTTAGGAACAAAATTGCTAACATAAGCAATTAAAGTTTAAGGCAGTCATTTAGCTCTTAACAATTCTTATTTCTCGCAATATGCAAAAAGAGCCCAAATTCTTAGCCCCATCCATTCAGGGAAGCCTTTGGGATTTACAGAATCTATGCTGGCAGGCTGCATGTGCATTCTTGGTTTAAACCACATCAGTCAAGATCATTTTTAGCATATGTGTTGTTTTCCTGGTAGTTCTCAAGTCAGCTTTCACAATGGAACAAATGGTGAAGAAATTAAAAAAGCCAGTATCCTACTGATCCGCAAATTATATATATTGATGCAACATCTTGGGCCCCTACCTAATGATATTACTTTGACCATGAAACTGTTCTATTACAAAGATGGTAAGTAGCAAGATTTCCTAACTGTTCCAGCTTCCACTTAGGATAAAACCCAACTCAGAGATGTTAGAAGTTGCCATTGAAATGGCATTGGAGTTGCCAATGCAAGACTAGGGGTTTGCAACTCAACTAGAAGTAAATGTGGAATCAATAATTAAGCAACAAGATCTCCTCTCTCTCCCCCCTCCTCCGGTGTGTGTGTGTGTGTGTGAGAGAGAGAGAGAGAGAAAGAGAGAGAGAGATATTGAAAATCTTAGCTGAGGACTTGTGAACCTTGAAATGGGAAATAGTGCCCTCACTGCTGGTTCTGCTAAAAACCAGCTCTATCATTTCCTCTCCCAGTTGTTTGCACTCAGGTTGCTCTCTCTAGAAACAAGAATTTACATTTTTCTCCTTCCCTTTCCTCCTCTTTTCCTTCCCTGTTGTATTTTCTAGACAAGATAATATCTGTCCATAACATTATTTTTATTAATCTAAAAAAATCATGAGAAACATCTTGGCTGACTCATAAAGTAAACATTTTAATTCAATTATTGGGGCAAATATGTGCATAAGATCATGAAATTTATTTAGATGCTTTGCCCTATGATAGATAGATGGATGGAAGGATGGGTGGGTGGGTAGATGGATGGATGGATAGACCTAGATGGAAGACAGCCAGACAGATTCTTGTCCTGGAGGCAATACCTGTTGCTCCAGATTTCACACCCTCTTCCTTTGCAGTCACACCCATTGATTACCAGCCTCATGGCTTCAAGGAAGGCGAAAGCTCAGATGGTCTTCTCTTTGATGGTGACCCCGTGAACCTCAAAGTAGGATCTGTTTCCACTGGATTCCATGTGTTGAAAGTGAGGGTCACAACAGACAGCAAAAGGATGGGGATGCTGGAGAACAGTCTAGTGGAAGAGAATGGTCCCACTGAAATCTCCCACCAAGGTTTAGACTGTGATGACGATGAAGAAGAAGAGGACAGCACTAAAGTACCAGAACAGGTTACATTGTCTTTTCCACAAACCAGCTTGTACAAAAATGAGGGTGACCTTATAGTGGGAGTTTTGTTTTCCTAACATCAGTCGTAAAATGGGTTATGAAGTGGTTGTGCGTGGCCTTATTACTGAAAGGCAGGGCACCTGTTTTAAGTACTCCCAGTAAATATACTGTTACTTTTTTTTAAAGGCAAAGCTGAAATACTTTATTCCTAGGAGCTTTATAGGTTTAAAGGTATGCCTAATTGTTCAGTAGGTTTGCTTTAAAAAACTGCCTGCATATGACATGAGTCTTTGAATATACATTGACAGTACAAGCTTAAATTGTCTTTCTATTAGATCTGGATCTAGGATGATGGAACACACCAGGTTAATTGAAGGTGGATCAACTCCATCTCCCATGAAGACCTGAAGGAAAGCTTAAAGGCTAAAGCTACATACAGAAAAGGCCCACAGCTTAAAACTTAGGGGGAGCCAGTATGGTGTACAAACATTATTGGAAAAATCAAGATTTAAATGTATTAATCAACACATCTGCAAAAAAATAACAGTAGCTCAGAGAGCACCAAGAATTCCACAGTTCAGTCCTGAACTTTGATTGTTACCTCACAGGTTTTTCTTGGTGAAAAAACATGGGAAGAAGTGATGCTGTTTGCATCTTTTTGAGCACCTATAAGGTTGCTTATCAATTTAGTAAATAAATAATTTGTTAGCAATGGGGAAAAGTTAATATTTGACTCCTTGTGAAGTAGAAAAGAGCTTCTGGTAACTTTTGTTAAAAAGCCTATTGTCCCCTAGGAAAAGGATTAAATTTGTCCATTATTATTCCTTCTCCTTTAGAGCAGGATATGACTCTTATTTTTATACTCTACCTGTAGACCATAACAGCAATCTGTTTCCAAAATGAAGAAAGCCCATCGGCCAACTTAATCAGAAGGCCCAGGTCAAAATGTACCTGTTTTTGCACAGAGAAAAAAAATGCATCCCAATTTAGTGATTTTTTACCCAGAAAAAAAGCCCCTCTGGAATTGTCCTTACAGTGGTTATTTCAGTCACATATCTGCATGCACACACACACACACAAATTTCCCCCAGATAGATTTAAAAGGATTAGTTTGTGCTGACACAAATTAGTCACATTAACAGAGACTGAATCTCATTTGTGTGATGTTGACAATGATCAAGGATGGGTGTGGTGTTTTTTTTTGTGTGTGTGTGATTTTCTGTAAATGAATAAAGGTGGAATCCTCTCTGAAAGGGAAAGTTCTCCTGCAGGGAACTGTTAGTGAAAGTACATTTTAAATTTCTAATGGAAAATACATATCATTCTCGTTTCTCATACAGTGGTCAAGGTGATCTGAAGAAAGTGATGATGGTTAAACCATTAGAAAACTGATCGAGAAATCTACCTATTTTCTCTCCTGTGGTTATTCTAACAGTTTTTAAATTCCCTCATTACTTTCACTTTTATAGCGAGACTTTCAGTTGTGGTACGTTTAACTTGTGGGTTAACCAAATTCACACATCACAATGTATCATGCGGTGAATTGAGCAATACCTTTTATTGTCAGTTAGGCAAATAAGATAGTTACGTCTTCCTTTAGCAGAAATTAAAGAAACAGAACATTACATGGTGAATTGTTTTGCAGAGGAAGTTTATGGCTGCTTACGTGGATAAAAATAGGATGTTTGAAGAAAATGCAATGTCACAGCACATGCCCCCTTTGAATTCAGATATTACAGGTATATCTATCTAAAACATACATTATGTGTACATCCCAGAGGCATTTTCTGTCATTAATTGGACATTGGATTTATATGACATAGTTTGCTTGGTTTTGAGGTACAGATTATCCTTATGACCACAATTCAGCCCAAAATGTCCATTGCGAAGCAGAACAGTTGTTAAGTGAGTTTTGCCCCATTTTACAACCTTTTTTGTCACAGTTGTTACATGATTTGCTGTGACTGTTAAATTAGCGACACGGTTGTTAAGTGAATCTGGCTTCCTCTTTGACTTTTGCTTGTTAAATATTGTCACAATATTTTTCAATTAACAAATAACGCCTACTTTCATACAGACCAAATTTCTGTTTAGATAGATTATTGTCATTTTCTCACAGCTTTGATTATTTATACATACAAAATATTTTCGATGTGTGCCTGCAAATTATATAAACTATTTGTTTCAGAGACAATCAGAAAGGATGGAGCTGAAGAGACAGAGACAGAGAAAGAATGTGGTACTAAGACACCTCACAAAGTGAGCATAGCTATTTTGACTTTTTTTTTTTTGTCATCTGGTGCTAGCCAAAACTTCGTGTTTGACAAGAATCTATGTGAAACCTGTACGTTGAACATTTAAAAGACAGACAGAATCTTAGCCTTTGTCTGTTTCTGGCCTCAATATTCATAGGCTCGGTTTGCCTGGTAGAGTTGAAATGATGATCTGATATTTTGTTCGAAGTAATGGCTGAATATGTTTCTGGGCTGCTTGTTCCTTTAAGCCCCATTTCTTGCTTAAAAATAGACACTTTTCTTGAGTCAGCAATCCCAGATTTGCTGAGTCAATGCATGGAGAAACAGTCCTCATTAAATACCATTAAATACCATGACGCTGTGTTTTTTCTAGAAATGCCAATTAATGGCTTATATTACAATCTGGTGTATATTTGCAAGAGAACATTCTGTCAATGAAAAATTGCTATGAGCCCGTTGTCTCTTCTACGTTTTGGTGCCCAAGCGGTACATTTATAGCACCAACAATTCTTCTGTTCGCTGATAGGTTTTTATTTTCTTTTTTTCATGGGGAAACTGTTGTTCCCTGTTTTGCAGCACTGGTAGACTTGAACTGTCATGTGGCTCATTTTATGGAAAAAAAGAAATCAAGCCACTAGGCAAAACCAGTTTCTTTGTCTGGAAAAGCTATTACTTTATGAATGATTCATTAATTCTGTTCTACTTAGCAGAGGGACTTTCCCTACCTATTGTCTCAACTAGGAAATAGGTAAGCACAAATATTGGGCAGCAGGTCCCTCATTGGAATCCATGCGGTGGAGTTCAAAAAAACCCACAACTTGACACATCGTGGGTGAAATATTTGGATTTAGATTGTGCCAAATACCACTAAATGTAGGCAAAGGAAGCTAAGGAATGTAAGGGGGTGAGTTTCAATCTTTCTTTGCAGTTTACTGTACAACCAAATTAAGATGACTTGGCTTCCTTAATTGTACTTCCTTTTCTGTATTTGCACAATGCACTAAATCATAAACTATTGGATATGTCTAGTTTATTTAAAAGAAGGACTAGATGTGACATGATAGCTATGTTCCAACATCTAAGAGGCTGTCACAAGCATGTGAAAGGCAGGACAAGAAGCAACAGGTGGAAACTAATCAAGGAGAGAACCAACCTAGAACTAAGGAGAAATTTCTTGACAGAACATTTAACAGGCAGTTGTGTGAAATTATATAGGGTTTCCTGTTGAGAAGGGATTGAACTAAGAGACCTCCAAGGTCCCTTCCAACTCTGTTAACTACTGTTGCAGAATTTACAATATTAGTTTTTAATATTTTAATTTCCCTTTCTCCCAGGTCCAAGAAAAGCATCCTTCTAAACTCTCATTGGAAACCAGAATGGTAACCACATCCTTAGTGTCTACTTCTCCTTTTGTCCTATGTTGTTAAATTTGCCCTGTCTCAGAATCATTAACATATTAGACATTGCTATTGATAAGTACCTGGAGCAAGGACAGGAAATGATGCTATCAGGATATGAATGATTTATTGATATATCAGGATGCCAGTTCTATTGACTAGGTATTATGAACTACAGAACCAAAAACCATGATTTCTAGTTTTGGCAGCAAATTACACATAAACTCTGGTTGACCATGCAAATTTAATCTGTCTGCAGCTTAATGAGTCTCCTCGATCCATTTTTATTATCCTTTGATTAATTTCAGATTGATTATCACGGGGCTCTATGGTATAACCTAAATATGCTAACACATATCATATGTGAGTTTTTTAAATGCAAGCTTGCAATACTTGAAAAAAAAAGCCTGAATTGATTTAATTTGTCTGTTGGTTGGTTTAATTTCTGTGTCACCCATCTCCCCTACACAAGGTGATTCTGAGCAGCATAAAAATTCAGAAGAGATTAGATTTGAGCTTTGAAATGATGAAAGTGACATTAAATAGTAAGCTAATGAAGAAATTGGAGGAGACAAGATTGCAACTCCTTGTATGTACCTTAATTGCTTTTAAAATTGCCATTTGTCTGCACATAGAACATATCCCTGGCCTCTTAAATCTGGTAACTGTCCAAATGTCTTTTTATTTTTAAACATAACAATTACATTCCCCTCATTTTAGAGATGCTACACCCATTACAAAGAAACTGAATTGTCTAGGATTCCAAGCAAAGTATAATTTGCTATTGTTGGGAAGTGTTGAGCCTCCCCTAAAAGTTAGTTTTCCAGTTCTTTCCTATCCACCCTTCAGCTTAGTAGAAGAATAGTAGGGAAAATATTGTAGCAGACAGGGTGGGGACCCTTTTCCATCCTTTCCTAGGAAACTCTACCATCTCCCCATCTCTAATATTGGTCTTGGCAGTTCCCAAAGGCCAGAGGGCGGGTCATGATCTCCTCTCTTGTTTCCATCCAAGGGAAGTACACAAGGAACATCTGTCTGTGAGAAGGCAGAGAGCAGGTCTCCAGAAGATGGAAATGCCTTTCTTGCCGCGTCATTTTTCAATGGACATGCTTATGTGGAAAGAATTCCACAGAATTCTTCATTTTCCTTTTGTGTTTTTCCTTACTGTATTTGCTAAAAAAAATTGTAAGCCTTTAAATGAGTTTTCTAAAGCTCTTGAGTTTAATCTAATTTAATCTAATTAAGATTTATTGGTTAATTAACCCAGAGAGGTATATCAGTAACCTTTCTACTGGTTGAGATATATTTTCACCCTACCTTCCATTAAATGATGAAGAAAATTAAGCTAAAGATTCACCCTAGATCTGATTTGAAACTAGCAGAATTAAATATTAAAATAAACCACTATAGGCACATTTTTTTCTCCAACTACAGGCATGTCTGTAATTTGGGATGACTTATATATTGAGACTTTGAAGGTGTAATGGTTTCCCTGTAAAGAATTACCATGAGCCATTACTGGACCAGCCAAGTGAATCCATTTGGTCATTAGTGGACCATTACTGGCCCAACAATAAATCCTATCATCTTAGAGATCTGCAGGAAGATATGATTCACAAGGCTAATTGGGGAGGCTTGTTAAATGCACTTAAGACTTAAGTTAGTTCGGAGAACTGTGGAAACATTCTCTTCTATCTTTGGGAATACCAGATACCCTTCCTGATGCTTATGCAAACTTCGCAGCAGATAGTTTCTCTATGTGCTCTAATAGAGAAACATCTGTCCCTGCCTAGGATTGAACTCTCAACTTTCTGAGTGGGAGGTGAACATCTTCATCTCTAGGATAACATAGTGTATTCTACCAGGGGCATGGTAGAATTCTATAAAAAGAAAACATTAGCTTTTCTGTGAAGTTTTAGATCAGGGAACCCCAAACTTTTCTATCATGAATTCACTTCCTTTTGGTTTTTTCAGTTTTGATATTCCACAAGGAGTACATTTTGCTTGACTGAACATAAAACTCATCTTCTTTTGTCCTCTTCTTTTACATCAATGGTCAGAGCATAAGCTTGTATAATTGTCATATTTAAGGATTGCTCACATGATGCTTTCATATTTAACAAATATTTGTGAATTACAAAGGCTTCCAGTTAGTCCATTACAATGACATTTTACTGTAATAGCATTTTCCATATTTCTTGGATAATATCATCGACTGAACTGAGGTAATTGTGCGGGTGTTGTAATTCTACAACTGAGCTATAATATGTCCTCAATGAAGTTACTCAGTATGGCTGAAACAACATTTGGATTGGGAACTAAATCCTGCATGCAGTTTATTAATTTGTTTTGGATGAAACTATATTTCAAAGAAAGATACATCACTTTTCCCTGGAAAGGCAATATAATTCTATGAAGCATGATATCATACAGGATTAAATTAGTAAACTGCACACGGAGTTTTTAGAATATGGAATCAATATCTTCGCAGAATTGTTACCCGTTTCCTGCTTTTCCATCAAAATAGTTGAATGGGGAAACATCTTTGCATTGTTTACACTGCCTTGTAAACATGGTCGCAATGACATTTGCATTATTTTTACCTACCTATGTTACAAATGTTTTTCTTTCTTAATTTACAAAAAATCAGATTTCCGATCAGGAATATGTAAGCAAAATCAGCAATTGAGCAACATTTTGAATACCAGAAATTTCTTCCCAACCATATTATACTGGGAATTTAAACTTGGAGAACATGCAATAATGACAAAATTACCACCTCATATTAATAACAGATGTTTGACAAATTTAAGCGAGAATGGCTCCCATATATAGCACATATTAGTCATACAGTTTATATGAATCGGTTGTCAAGCGTCTGAATTTTGGTGACATGCTGTGGGGATGCTGCAATTGTCATACGTGTGAAAAATGGTTATAAGTCACTTTTTCAGTGCTGTTGCAACTTTGAATAGTCACTAAACGAACAGGTGTAAGTCAAAAACTACTTATACTTGAAGTGGTATTTGATCAATGCAGAATAATATGACACTACTATATTTCACATGACTTAGAAAGCATAACTCTGTTGTTGCAATCTAAAATTTGATTAAGCTTTTTGGGTGTCCAATCCCATTTCTTACTTATACAGTATTCAATTTATAATGATTAAAAATTGAAATAACATTTGTTTGGCAAATCAGTGTTTGTCATTAGCAGATCCATCCTGTTAACTTTTAGGGCAACAGGGGGGCCGCTATATGAAAGGATAAATAATCTTTAGCCCCAAGAGTAATTGAACCTTCCCAGAGCCCCTCCAAATGTTTCCAATTTGTAACCATTAGTACTGCTGAAGAGCAGAATAGCTAGATACAGAGAGAATAATCATATTATCCTGTATTTGATTTATCATATTATTATTACTGACCCAGATATGTTCATTGACTTGGGGTATCTATTATTGACTTGAGTTAGTCCAGCAGAAAAAGCCTTTCCTTCCTCAATGGGGCTAGCCTTGCTCTAAGTAAGATTTTTATGAGGCAACATAATATGGGGTTGCCCATGAAGTAGATCCAGAACTCTAGGCTTGACTTCTGAATTTGAAAAAGTGAAGTGTATTATAGGAAAAAAAATATCATTGAATGACTACTTGCTTCTGAGCCCAATTTATAGTTCATTTTAAAGCTATACTCTACCCATGGTCCAATTTTTTACTACCGGTTCTGTGGGTATGGCTTGGTGGGCTTGGTGTGGCTTGGTGGGTATGGCTTGGTGGGCGTGGCAGGGGAAGGGTACTGTAAAATCTCCGATCCCACCCCACTCCAGGGAGAAGGTTATTGCAAAATCCCCGTTCCCTCCCTGCCTCACTTACCTGCTTTCCAGCTCCGTTCTCCTGTGCAGAGCAACCAAAGGGAACCCAGGTGATGAGCTGGGACTCGATGGGAGGCAGGGAATAGATGGGGGCGGGGCCAGTCAAAAGTGGTATTTGCTGGTTCTGCAAACTACTCAAAATTTCTGTTACCAATTCTCCAGCACTGGTCAGAACTGGCTGCATACCACCTCTGTTCCATATGCCCAAAGAGCTGGTTTCATCTATCCATTACTAATTCATTGGGTGTCAGATGGAAAAAAAAATACATTATTTGTTCAGACCTATTAATTTTAGTTTTATTCTAAGAATGTTGTTTGCTGCCTCTTTCATCCTTTCTTTTATTTGTATAAGATAAACATAAACAGTATCAGCATTATTCCCTTATCTTTGGACTGAGTCCAGCAATCCATTTTTGTGAGTGAAGGGCAGTATTGAAAATTTCAAAATATAAAACAGAATGTGTAAATATGAATATGAATTCTTATATTAAATGTTCTCTTTGGTGGTTCTTGCAGACATGGCAAATGGACTTTGCTTCCAGCCAAGAAAACACGAGTGCACCAAAGAAGAAGAAAAAGAAAATCAGCACAACACTTGATTTGATTCTTGCCCCTCAAAAGTTATGACAGCCTCGGAAGCAATAGCTATATTTGTAATGCACCTGAACAGTAGCATCTGATCTGTTACCTACTTTGGGTAAATTTCTACAGACATCTTATATTTGGGACAATGGCAACTTTGAGCCCAGTTGGAATAGGGAAAAAATGGGGGCCTATTAGCTCAGCTGCTTTGAAGCTATATAAACATTTTGCCATTTGTGAAGGCATCTTTCTTGTCTTTGATAAAAATTTATGCCAATGTAATGAGATTTTATCACCCTGTCAGTTAACAGTTTGTGCCCTTCCCTGGGCACAAAATTTCCAGAGATGTTTGTTGTGGATTATTTTACATGGAGGAGAATACATTGGAGATGTGTTTGTATTCTGTATGTTCTCCCATTTTCTCTTTATTTTTGAATAAATACAGAAGAACCACTTGTATAGCTTTCATTCTTAACCACAGACTGGGTTTCATTAATAATTGCATTTCTTGGTGGTGTTATTCAGTAGGGTATATGGAACCACCAGTTATCAAAAACACCAATACTAATTTAAATAGCTATCAGTAACTTCATTCTAACTTGATTAAGCTAATAAGAACCCAGGAAAAAAAAAGCACAATTTCCTCAGTTTGCATGGCTAGACTTATCTCGAATCTTATCTTAGTCATTTCTAGAAAATATTTCAGTTAGCGGAACCTGACAATTTCATTTTCCTGTAATGGTGTGTTTTTTTCTAGGTACTTTTGTTTCTTTTTACTTTTTTTGGGGGGGGGAAGTTGCTCTTTCATGTATATTTGTAAAGCATACTGCTCCAAAGGGCCAAGCACACAGTATTGGTGCAAAAGTTTCAGAGATTTTTCGTGCAAAACTTTGTGATCTTCCCCCTTCCTCTTTGTAAATGATGGAACTGATCTTCTAGTATGAGAGATAAAATCTACCAGGAAGAGCTTGTCAGTTCTGGTTAAAAAACAACAACGATGGTGTTAAATGATAGCTTTAAGGTATTCACGAAAAACAGACATAAATGGATGGATTGTACCTAGCAGCTAGTATTTATATGACAGATCATTGTTTTGTTTATTGCACTGATATCAACTGTGTACCCTAATAGAAGCCGTGCCTGAAGTGCATATGGTTTCTTCTTGCATCTTGCAAAAATGAGCATTGGGATTTCTCTCACACTACTGGGTGCCATTTTGCAAAGAAACCAAACTAGTCAAGTGTATATAAACAAGCCTCTTCTCTCACATTCTGAGTATTGTTTCAGCAAATGCAGCTTTAGAAATCGAGCATCTTCTACTAATGTGCCATAAAAATTGCTGTATATTGAGCAATTTCTACCACACATTTTAGGCTATGAAGGACCCTTACAATAAAGATACAGCGAGTACTTCCGCTTGTGCTTCTTGTCTACACTATGTCGAAGGACTAACATCAGTCCTGCAAGCCTGAAAATACCATCCCTTGCTTTTACTCTCTCCAAAACTGGGGAGGGTCTCTTCTGAGATGTCTTCTCTATCCCTCCACCCTTCAAATTTCATTTATCAGAACATTGGTCTAGGCTGCAGCTTTTCCTCCTTCTCTCAAAGATCATTCCCACTCTAAATATTTTTTTCCGGAGTGCTTATTTATCATCCTCCCACAGTGGCATCTTTGGCTCTCTTCTGTTCAGGTTTAGGAGAGTTATCCTGCTGATGGACAGACACAGTCCCAAGACCCTTTGTGCAGTTTCTTTCCAAACCTTCAGCTGGATCACAAAGAATAAAGCAGACTGAGTTTTGTGTGATTGTACCCTACAGTACAGGGCTGCAATAACCCAGATTCCCCTGGAGAGCAGCAGCGAGAAACAGAAACCATCTGCTGATTCCTTGGAATTCTGCAATCCTGGTATAACAGACTAAAGGTAAGTGCTGTCTTAGAACATACTGTAGAATAAGAGAGTTGGAAGGAATCTTGGGAGTCTTCTAGTCCAGGGCTCTCCAACCTTGGCAACTTTAAGCCTAGAGGACTTCAACTCCCAGAATTCTGGGAGTTGAAGTCTGCCCGAGTTAAAGTTGCCAAGGTTGGAGACCCCTGTTCTAGTCCAACCTCTTGCTCATGCAGAAAACCTCAGGCAAATTCAGACAAACCATTCC
This sequence comes from Laticauda laticaudata, assembly GCA_004320025.1. NCBI lineage: Eukaryota > Metazoa > Chordata > Lepidosauria > Squamata > Elapidae > Laticauda > Laticauda laticaudata. Next base: position 25,198 of record BHFT01004174.1, read on the forward strand.
AGACAAATGTTTATTCTTGAAAACCTCCAGTGATGGAGCACCCCTAGTTCTGGGAGACAAGCTACTCCCTTGATTAATCATTCTCTCTCAACAAATTGCTCCTTAATTCTTGGTTGGAGCTCTGTTACTTCTTGCCTTATTTATTATGTTCTGGAGGAGTGAGAAAAGCAGCAGGGAAAACTCTGAGGACCCGAATCAAAATATTTTCCATTTCAACTCTTGACTAACAAACAGAGGCAATGCAAAGTTTTTTTGTGTTCATGATGCAAGTCATTACCTCCTTTGCCTTGTTTCAAGAAACTGCTAAACGAGGGGAATTCTCCCACTTTGCCTTTCTGGTATGCCTTAAAAATATGTAATGCACATGCTTTCACCTAGGTCTCTTACTCACCTCACTAGCCAGGAATCGCTTCTGGAGTTAAAGCCACACTGCTTTTCCGGAAAAGGCACTCAGTACCAGCCACTTCCTTATATTTCAACCCAATCTCAAGTTTTCAAAACAGAGCTATTGGGCAAGGTGTGTGTAAGCAGCCATGACTGTGTGATGTGGGTCTAGACCAACATTCATGATTTCACTTTCCTAACTTGATTTAGCCTTTTCCTTTGAGGTGAAGTGGCCTGCTCCTGTTTAGAAAGGACATGGTAAGTACTGGTACTTCTTGATTTATTTATCTGACAAAAGCTCAAAATTACAATGCCCTCAGAAAAAGTGACTTATATGTAACCCCTACTTAAAGCCCTCGCACCACTCTAGCGATTTCGTAATTGCAATTGGTAACTGACTCACCTTTGTGACCAGCTATAATGTCCTGTGATTGCAATTTGCCATCTCTTTTGTCAATTTCTGGCAACAAAAACGCCCATTTGGGGCAACTGGATTCACTTAAGGACTGCATAAATAAGTACTAAATAACCACTTAGCAAGTTGTTATAAAGTTTGATCAGACTTCATTAACAATCCCAGTGAGCTTCAGTGGAAATTCCAATACTAGTGATGTACATAAGTCTGGGACTATTACTCCGTGTGTGAGCTCAGTGGAGACCGGTCCAGGATTACTGAATTGCTTTTCTTTTCATTACAGGGAAAAGTAAGGGACTGTACCAAGCAGAAAACGGTTTCAGTGTGCCAAAGTTTCCTGCTCTGAGGAGCCAAATCTCATCTGATATGTCTGGTCAATGGAGTTTTGACCTTTCTTAATTTGCAGTGAGTAATAAAAGTTCCAGATTGTCATGCAGCTCCTCGCATAGTTCATTCAGTGATGATGTAGGAGAGAAAAGGCCCCATTCCTTCACCCACTTAGTTCTCACCTCCAAACTCAGCCAGGCATCATTGGGCAAATTGGGTGATTCACCTCTTGACAATTCCTTTCTTCTACTATGGTTTCTCATGATCTCATTGGGCAGCACCTGGGCTCTTTTCAGGAAGCTTTTCTCCCCCCCCCCAAAAAAAAAATGTTCAAAGGGTTCAAGAAGTGAGAAAATAGACCTCCATGAAAAGAGCTGGTTGGAGTTGGGCAGCTTCCAAACTGAAATAAATAATCNGGGGGGGGGGGGCTTGCTCCTTAATTTTCAGCTCAAAACAATATTTAGTACTGAGCAGGGAAGTACAGGTAATCCTCAACTTACAACCACAATTCAGCCCAAAATTTATGTCGCTAAGAAATTTGTTAAGTGAGTTTTGTCCCACTTAAGACTCTTCTTGCCACATTTGTTAAGTGAATCACTGCAGTTCTTAAATTAGTAACCCAGTTGTTAAGTGAATCTGGTTTTCCCATTTTCTTTGCTCATCAGAAGGTCGCAAAAGACATGACTGCAGGGCACTGCAACAGTCGTAAATATGAGTCCGTTGCCAAGCATACAAATGTCAATCATCTTGGCCATGAGAATGCTGCAAAGGTCATAAGTGTGAACAACGGTCATAAGTCATGGTTTTCAGTGGCGTTGTAACTTCAAATGGTCACTAAATGAACTGTTGTAAATCGAATGACTATCTGTATAAGGTAAAGTCCATCCATTCAGCAATCAAGCTGCCCTCCTGTTATGATGAAATAATTCAAAAGCAGTTCTGCGGTCATTAAGTGAATCCGGTTTCCCCCATTGACTTTGCTTGTCAGATGCCATTTGGGAACGTTGCAAATGGTGATCACATGACTCCCAAGATGCTGCAACCATCATAAATGACATGTTGGTTGCCAGGTGCTTGAATTTTGATCCCATGACTGTGGGAATGCTGCAACAGGCATCATCGTGAAGACTGAAAAGATCACTTTTTTTTTAGTGCTGTTGTAACTTTGAAGAGTTACTAAACAAATGGCTGAAATTTCAGGACTACCTGTCACTATTATTTGAAAAGTCTGTTTTGATGGAAAGGAAAAAGTCAATGATTTTGATTGGCATGTGTTTTCCCTAAGCTGGTCTCCCTCAGATGTACACCACTTCTCCAAGACCTGAAATGTACTGACACACACAAATAATTCCTGGATTCAAATCTTTATTTCCATTTTTTTCTATAAGACAATTTGGTTTCCAGTTTAAAGAATAATATCCAGTATACATCTGTCCTTTTATCTGGAAACTTGGAAAAAGAGTATTGGCTTGCTCATTTACTTTTAGCTAATAATTTATACATAGAAATCTGCAGCTCTTTCTTAGCACGGCATTATTAGATAAAGAAAGGTTCCATACATTGTGGCTTAAAATCACAGAGGTTTAAAGCAGATATTGTTGGTCTGAACTATTACACAAAACAAGCCACTTCACAGTTTTAGCCATGCAATATCCCTCTTCTCTTTTTTTCAGAAGTCCCTGAAGCTACAGATTCAGCATAATTTTACCCCAGATATCGGAAATTACTTCAAACCAACATTCTTTTTGGACACTGGAAGGAAACCTTGGTAAGTACATTGACCATTATTTGCCCAGCAGAACTAAAAATAATTATACCACATTCGGAAAACTCTGTCCATTTTTGGTCACCACAATACAAAAAAAGATGTTGAAACTTTGGAAAGAGTGCAAAGAAGAGCAACAAAATTGATTAGGAAATTAGAGGCTAAAATATATGAAGAACAGTTGCAGGAATTGGGGAGGTCTAGTTTCGTGAAAAGAAGGACTAGTGGTGATATGATAGCAGTCTTCCAATATTTGAAGGGCTGCCACAAAGAAGAGGGAGTCAACCTATTCTCCAAACCATTAGAAGGAAGACAAGAAACAATGGGTGGAAATTAATCAATAGAACAGCTTGCTTCCAGAAGTTGTGGATGCTCCATCACTGGGATTTTCAAGAAGACACCGGACAGCCATTTGTCTGGGATGATATAGGGTCTCTCCTGCTTGAGCAGAGGGTTGGACTGACCTCCAAGGAGACCTCCAAGGTCCCTTCCAAACCTGTTATTCTATGTTCTGTGTTCCAAGCCTAAGAATCTCTAGAAACTGCAATAAATCTTCCGTTAGTACAAGATCCAGTGTAAATCTACACTAGTATGTGTGATCTGGGGAAAAAACTAGTGTCACCTTAAATTTTCCTCTCAGCCCTTGTAATTAGAGTTATAAAGTGGTATTTTAAGTTAGTAAATTTAGATTTGGGCATATCGACTATATGCGTTTTTTGTTAAAAATAATAGAGCAGGAGGCATAAAAGTAATAATGGACCTGCATCGTACCACATCTTTTTACAAAATGGCAAGAAAATAGCAACTTTGAAGAACAGTTATTGGGTGAAAAAAATCAGCTAATAAAGCATAAGAGACTAGATTGGCTTTATGGTGGCAAAGCCTACCTCAGCCATGAATCAAACTAAACAGAATAATGTCCAATTTGCAAATGAATGAAGAAAGCATGAAGTAATTAGGTAAGTAATGCCCATTAAGTAATGTCTCTCAATAAGAATGAACTGAATTTCTCAGGGTGTTACTAATCCTGCTCTGCCAGCTCTTTGGCATCATGGCTTTCCTGACTCAGGGCTTTTCTGCTTGCAAATCAGCACGTCAAGAGTATGGGTGTTCACCAACTTCCTCTGTCCATGGTCACTAGCCACGGTAACAGCGAACAACGAACAACGTAGGTCTTGGAGCATGAATAGCAGGCAATTCAAAAAACTGGCATCTTCCCAGGAGCAGACTCATGAGATTTAAGAAATTCTCATGCCGAGCCAAAAAATTTCCTATCCGCTTGTGGAAAAATCATGCAAAGAGGCCAAAATGCAAAATTGAAGTTCGTGGCCTTTTGATGTCCCTCTCTATTAAACTTATCCTCCTGTTTGGTTTCCTTGATGACGAGGGTGAACATTTCTCCAAGCCATGGTGGTTTCCATGTTTGTTGCTGTTTTTTTTTCCTCCTTACAATCCAGCAGGCAAAGAAAACATCTCATTAATCACCCATGTTTCACCACTTGGTGCTGGCAATGATTTCAAAATAATTAAACTCCTGGTTGACATGCTCCATTTCTTTTTCATCAGCAGGAAACTCCACTGTGATACAACCCAAGACATTTTTCTGACACTTCCTAAACTTCCCCTCCCTATTTAATAAACTCTGTTGGTTGTTTGGCCGGAGAAAAATGCCCATTATTCTACATAAAGGTGTCTAAAGAAATAGAATAGGATAGGATTCAGAATAGAATAGAGTAGAGTAGAATAGAATAGAATAGAATAGAATAGAATAGAATAAGGGATAGGGATAGAGATAAGAATAGAATAGAATAGAATAGAATTAGGGATAGGGATAGGGATAGGGATAGGGAGTAGAATAGAACAGAATAGAATAGGGGAGAAGGAAGGAAAATAGAATAGAACAGGAGAGAAGGAAGGAGAATAGAATATAATAGAATAGGAGAGAATAGGAGAGAAGGAAGGAGAATAGAATAGAGTAGAGTAGAACAGAACAGAACAGAACAGAACAGAATAGAATAGAATAGAATAGAATAGAATAACAGAGGGACTTTGGAGGTCTCCTAGTTGAACCCCCTGCTTAGGCAGGAAACCCTATACCACTTCAGACAAATGGTTATTTAATTCCTTCTTAAAAACCTCCAGTTTTGTAGCATTCACAACCTGTTCCACTAGTCAATTCTCCTCACTGTCAGGAAATTTCTCCTTAGTTTAACGTTGCTTCTCTCCTTGGGTGTTTTTTATCCATCTGTAAGGCAGACATCAATACCCTTCTTGTTACACCTGTTTAAATACATTGGTTCATTAGAAGCCTTCTTGAGTAGGTGATGCCTTCAAGATAGACGAAAATTCTCAGCCCATGTGGGAATTCTAAGTATATCTTCATTCTATTTGAAGGGCATCTGCCTGAGGAAACAGAAAACATTAATTTCCATCCCTTAAACATCTGCTTCTCATTGAGGGATCTCACAAATTCCCACTCGAATTGACCGACAGCTAAAACTCAATTGATTCAAATCAACAGCTGGGTTGCAAAAGAGAAAAACAAACACATAACTTTTACTTTGCAAAGCAAAAATGTAGAATTTGCTTTTCACCAATTAAAGCCAGCTTTTCTTGGAAGGGATTGGTGGTGGTGGTAGAGAGAGACAAGCCGGATCCAAAGAGAAAGGATCTGATTCACGAGTTTTGCGAAGGAACAACACATGGCGCAGCAAAGCACATCGGCTGAGGCACAACCAAGACAGCTGTTTGCAACCTAAGAAGCTCACAGCATGGCTCCCAGCCAAGTCCTTTGGCTTCCGGTGATATCCTTGTAATAATTATTGAAGACATCAAGAACTACTGAGAGATCTGCTGAGTAAGAACAAAAACAACTAGCATCCTGGAAATTCTCAGTCTTTACTCACAAGACCCAAAAAATGTGATCTGAGGCACGCAACCTCTTTTAAAGGAGCCACGCTTGCAAGCCTTTTGAACTAGGGTTGCATATGGTGCTCATTCATAGGAAAACGTGCAAATGCAAAGGAGTGCAATTCAGCTGTCGACAGAGGGAAGCCTATTCACTTGCATGGGAATGTCGCTGCTTTAGGACTCCTGATTTGCAACATAGAACAAAAAGTATCCTCACTGTTCACAGAATGTCATCCATTTCATTTAGCAGACAATCGAAGTCTAGAAACTGTACATTCTCCTTTCACTTTGGGATTTCAAAGACAGCTCAATTTATTCCATTTCCTGCCCCCCCCCTGCCCTTACCCAGCAACACAACGTGATTGCAATCCAATCGATATGAAGACCGAGCGGTGTTGTGCATCATTGCACTACAGGTTGTCTTCTACTTACAACATTTCATTTGGTGACCATGACAACAGGCACTGAAACAAAGTGATTTAGGACCATTTTTCATAGTTACAAACTTTGTAGCATCCCCATGACCATGTGATCGAAATTTAGATGCTTAGCAACACATCTTGCTGTGTACCAAGATCATGTGATCACTTTTTGCAAGTAAAGTCAAAACAGGGAAAACAGATTCACTTAACAACCACTTTGCGAACTTATCAGTTGCAGTGATTCACTTAACAATTGTGGCAAGAAATGTCATAAGATGGGACAAAACTCCCTTAGCAAATGTTTCACTTAACAACATAAATTTTGGGCTTAATTGTGGCTGTAAATCAAGGACTACCTGTATGTAATGGCTATAAAATGCAGAAAGTTCAGCAATAAACAGTAGGAGCAACATATGGAACTACAAACCTTCCTCAGAAACAGAGAATTGTCAGTCATTTAAAAAAACAATTATAAATAAGTGTTTTCTGTGCACATATCTGGATCTCCACCTGGAGGTGAGTAGCCGTACCTTTACCAACATTAATGGTTTTAAAAAATGGGTGGAGAGAGAAACCACATGGTCATGACTGAAAAACGTCAATCTAAAAATGACATCAATTTAAAAAAAAGATTTTACTTCTCACGAAATCATTTTTGGACAAAGAAGAGTAGCTTGCCCAGAATGAAATGGAAGAGAATTTTCTATAAATACGCACCTGGATCTCCATATATAACTGGTATGACCACTTCTTGTTTGCAGGAATCTCAGACAATGGAGAGAATGTTTGTGGACTTTAACTGAAGTTTGTATATAGATTCTGCTCAGGAATGCAGAATTTATGAGGATAGATATTACTTGTATTTCCTTGTCAGCCTTACCCTGTAGACCAGATTTTTTGTACTTCTTGTTTCAGTTCAGTTGATTCTTTTTCTAGTGCCCATTGGCTTTGACTATTAGCAGTTCAGATTCTTGTAGAATAAACCTTTATATTCATCTGAACTGCCTGGACTTTGGAAATTGATCAAGTAGAGATTCAACCTGGAAATACGGAGAAATTTCCTGACAGTGAGAACAATCAACCAAGGGAACAGAATTTCTTTTGGAAGTTGTGGAAGCTTCATCTGGTGGCTTCCAGGAAGAGATTGGACTGCCATCTGTCAGAAATGGTATAGGATCTCCTGCTTGGGGGGGGGTTTGGACTAGATGACCTGCATGGTACCTTCCACCTCTGTTAATATGTTAAAACTGGCTCCTGATTTCCTTTGCCTGACATTAATTTCACCTCACCTCACCCCACCTTAGGGAAAATAATTGCTAGGTGTTTTCCTGTTTAGGAGGAGCCCCTTAGTGAATGGAGAGGGGAAAAAAAATCAGGAAAGGGAATTTGGGCAGATGGGCCCTTTTTCTGCTAAATCTGAACTTCTGAACAGATTCCTGAAGATCTGCCTCATGATTATCACACCGGAGACAATGCTGATCTGGGCGTGTTCCAAACAATTTTATTTCATCAAGGAGTTCCGCTTTGAAGTGCTATCAAGACGTCTAAGAATGCAAAACCAGTGCCAATCCTTTGGCTGATGATGCCCCAGGGTGTGTGTGAGGGTCTGTTGCAGATGAGGAAAGATCAATGAATAGGGGGGTGGGGACGCCTGCTTATTTTCCCAAAGAATGCAGACAAATGGGACAGTATGACCTCACAGTCTATGGATCTGCCACTTTCTTGCTGCAGAACAAAACCACAGAGAGGTGGGTGCAAACTTGACATTGGCCTCAGGTGAAGAAGCTTACAGAGAGATTCTCTCTATAAAGGGAAGGGGTCTGTGTTGTGTGTTCAGGGGAGAGGGAGACGAGACCTGTATTTGTGGCATCAAGCAACTTTCCCCAATCTGATGTCTTCCAGGTGTTTCTTGGTTTTGCCTGAGCATTTTCCAAGCAGCTGTTCCATCTGCAGAACATCAGGTTAAGAGAGGCTGGAACATAAGGTGCCCCAATGATGGGATCTCAGAGGAGTTCATGCCAGTTGGTCCTCCTTTTAATTGATGAAGATGATGATGTATCTGACATAACCCTTCCAAAATGGCTGGGGATGATGTTTGGATTTGCCGAGATATAACTAAGCTTCTTTCATCTTTGACCTTGGATGGAGTGACACTTCCCCATTCGAGGGTGAGATGCAATTTTTTGGAGGGGATCTTCCTGGATTCAAGACAAGTCCTTCAGATTTTGTGCAACTGAGAAAATTGCCTGATATAATTAGAAGTGCACTTCCTCCCTTCAAGATAACTGATTATTGGGAAGTTTTTGAAATGAAGATAGCATTCTTTAGATTATTTGAGGACAGCTACTACTTTAGATGGTGGGCAGTTGGATATATGTCATGGCAACGTGCCATATATCCAACTATGCTCCACCTCTCCAACCTAGGTCTTGTGGGCCAAAAATGTACTCTCCCTCTCAATTCTAGGCATCTCAAGATCTTTATTTAACTCTTGGAAGACTTTTAGAGTTATCCTGGTAGGTGTCACTCACAACTCCATATTTCTAGAGCAGAGTTTCTCAACAGCAGTGTGCTGCAGCAGCCAAAAAAGCTAATACAATCCTTGCTTGTATGAAGAGAGGCATAGAATCAAAATCAAATGAAGTATTAGCACCACTTTATAAAGCCTTAGTAAGACCACACCTGGAATACTGCATCCAGTTTTGATCACCACGTTACAAAAAAGACGTTGAGACTTTGGAAACAGTGCAAAGAAGAGCAACTAAAGTTTCAAATCTTTGTGTTGTTATATCATTTTTTCGAACCAATGTAACTATGTATTTTAGTTCAATATTTTTTCGCCTTTGAGCATGTCCACTACATATAATAGTATGCACCTGGTATCTGATTACACTTCCAAAATTTATCTGATAAATTTTGACAGATCTTTGCTAGCCTCGCTGGTGATCGATGCCACCAGCCACCACCGATAAAACATTTTATATAAGTTCTCCTTATAGGCCATTGACATTGTTAGCTTACAATTTCTATCCCACAATTTCTGACATTTATGTAATCTTATTGGGTAGCCAAACTGTTTAGCCCATTTTATCACTGTTTCTTTCACTTGTCTTCTTCCAGTTTAATACTCCATAAACAATTGTACATTTTTTTAAAAAATAAATTTTCATCTGTCCCTAGTAGTATTTGATCTCGTTCTAAGTGGTATTTGATCTAGCAACTGAGGCGATTAAAGGCCTGGAGGCAAAAATCTATGAAGAACGGTTGCAGGATTTGGGTTTGGCTAATCTAGAGAAAAGAAGGACTGGGGGAATATGTTAGCAGCGTTCCAGTATTTGAGGGGCTGCCACAAAGAGGAAGAGGGCAACCTATTCTCCAAAGCACCTGAAGGCAGCCACAATCACATGATCATGATTTGTGAGGCTTCCTGCCACTTTCCCACAAAGAAGCCAATGGGGAAGCCAGCAGGAAGTCAGAAGTCATCCCTGCTCCCTCTGTTTTTAGTGATCGAAGTCATTCAGTTTCTCTGTTTAGGCAAGGGAATAGCTCTGAAAGGGTGACTCAGCAGGTTACGGGTTGTCTAGTTCATGGCTAAAACTATACTAACATTCCCCAAGTTCTTAACCGAAGCCTTCAGGAAGTGGTTAATTAAATGCAATTAATCCCAGGTGGCTTGTTTGGCAAAAATATGTGGTTCCTATCTGTCTCCATCAGCCTTAACAAGCAGGGCAAAATGCCACTTTCCTTCTTTGAATAATCCCAATAAATCCATTCTTCACCATCTTACTCGGGTGTGGCACGGAATCTCACTTCGGGGCATGAAGTCAGTGTGGGTGAGCAGTATTCCGTGCCAAAGCACACTGCCACTTTTGTTCTCAGCTTTCCCCGCTGAACCATCCCCATTTTCCCCAATTCACTTTCTCTCTCCTGTTCCAGAGACCTCACAGATAAACTTTTTTTTTTGTTGTTGTTGTTCTAAGCATCCCAAATTGCTTTGGCTTTGGAAATACCCGGACTGATTCAGAAACTTTATCCGGCTCTACGGATGACTTCCAGCCAGGTTGGGCGGCGTGCTTCTTTCTATTTCAACGCTGGTGAGTATAATGTGTGTGTAGGGCGGTGTTCAACGGAGTTGCCCACTTGGGGAGAAAAAAGTATTTTGCCCTATGAGAGTTGTTTTATAGACAAATTATGTTTAGAAAGCTCCTTGCATTTTATAGATGTGTCCTTCTGAAAGATGTATGGGCAACCAGGAAACGAATGGAAATAATTAACAATGGATTGATGGTGTGCTATAAAGTCATTTTCAGTTCTTGGCAACCACCGGGGAAGATGGAGGCACTTATACAAGCAGTCCTTGGCTTACAAAACATTCACTTAGTAACCATTCTAAGTTTCAGTGAGACTGAAAAAAGTGTCTTATATGACCTATCCCTGCATTTATGACTGTCATAGCATTTGTACGCTCATGTGATCAAAATCTGGGCATTTGGCAACCGGCATGGTTGCAGTAACTCAAGTTTGTGTGATCCCCACACACAAACCTTGTGACCTTCTTGGCTGCCTTCTGACAAGCCAAGCCCACGGGGAAGTCGCCTTCACTTAATGACTGCATGTAGTGATTCACTTAACAACTGTGGAAAAAAATCATAAAATTGAACTTATTTAACAACCCTGAGCCAAGTGCAGTACTGCAGGCTACTTCTACTAATTGCCGACTGCCTGCAATTTGGCAGATCGTATCTCACCAGGCTCAAGGTTAACTCAGACTTCCATCCTTCCGAGTTGGTAAAATGAGGACCCAAACTGTTGGGAGCAATATGCTGAGTCTCTAAATTGCTTAGAGAGGGCTGTAAAGCACTGTGAAGTGGTATTTAAGTCTAAGGGCTAGGGGCGAATCAGAATTGTGGTGGCACAGTGGTTAGAATGAAGAATAGCAGGCAATTCTGCCCACTGTCAGGAGTTCGATCCTGACTGGTTCAAGGCTGACTCAGCCTTCCGTCCTTCCGAGGTGGGTAAAATGAGGACCCAGATTGTTGGGGGGCAAGAAGCTGACTCTCTAAACTGCTAAGAGGGGTCTGTAAAAACACTGTGAAGCGGTATACAAATCTAAGTTCTGTTGCTATTGCTAACCATCTTCCTCAGCCACAGTAGTTCTGGTCTCAATTGCATTTGTAAGTCGAAGGACTGCCTGATGTGTCTTTTTGTGATTGCAAGCCTATTGATTCCCCAAGGTTCTCAATCCCCATAAACTGCCAAGGGACCTGAACAAGCGTTTTGTCCCCCTAATTCAGCCTTTCTCTTCTCATCAAATTTCCCAGCTGGAGAAAGTTTTCAAAACCTTGGATTGCTGACGTGCTGAAAATTCCCATTTGTTTCCAGTCCTTATGTCAATTGACTTAAGTGTTAGTAACCACACAACAAATATATGACGATAATAAGTAAAATTTGTTTTGTGTGTGAGAGATGATGTTATTATCAAGTTCAGTCCCCCCTTTTTGGGGGATGGGGGTGTTTTAAAATATATATTGCAGTAAAATTCTCATCAGTTAACCTGGCCAGGGATGACAGGTGACTAAGGCAGCCGCAAGATCTCAGTTTAAGGAAGGTTGTTGGAGATTTATACAAAGAGAGCAGGCTTCTCTTTCCTCTGTGTGGTGGCTCTTTTGCAACATTAGCTCTTGTATTTTTTTTTATTTGTTTTGTTCATTAATAATTATGCTGCAGGTGGAAACATCTGGCTGACTTTGCTGGGACTTGTCCAGGCTTGAAATTTAAGCCAAGTCAGTCAGTTGATCCCTGAGTCACAGCCCACCGGAAATTCCTAAGAGGCTGGCTGGTGCTTCCCTGCTGCGATTGAGAAAAGGAAGGAGGAAGGAAGGAAGGAAGGAAGGAGGAAAGAATGGAAGGGAGGGAGGGAAGGGTATAGGAAGGGAGGAAGAGATAAAGAGAGTTCCAATAATAAAGTCAGCTCAGACCACCAAGAAAAATCTGAAAGGTGTTCCACAGAGCACTGAGAATATTGAAGAAAAACAGAATTCTGAGCGTTGAAGTCCACCCATCTTAAAGCTGCCAAGGCTGAGGAACATTGAGCTAGAATAAGGAGGGAGGGCCTCTCTTATTAAAAGGGACCCTGTTATATCAGAGGGTCAGAGGAAGGTCAGCCCAGATAGCAAGGAAGGGGCAAAGGAGGATAAATAGATTAAATACGGTACATACAAGGTGTTCCAGGGAGGGTGGAGTGCTAGAGAGGATGTTTGCGCACAAACAGGATTTCATGCCAATGCTTAAAGCATTCCACCGGCATTTCTGCTTCTTCGTTTTTTTAAAATACAATTTTATGAAAAATGTTAAGGAAGAAGATTACAAACTAAGAGAAGTTAATATCGAGTAAGAAAAAGAGAAAAGGAAGAAGGGAATCAAAGAAAGAAGTAAAAGTACCAAAACAAATGAAAAAGAGAAAACACAAAGAGGTAGCTTCCAATTTTCTTCATAATCATTATAGGTACAATTATAAATTTATCTCTTGCTCTATGGTTACAACATATCTCCACTTCCCTGTACGGTAATCTATCCTGCCTAATCGTCAAGATCATAAATGAAACGTTCTTTTTTTTCTGACAGAAAAGCTGGAGTTCCTTGGTGCTCTCTGAGCTTGGTTGTTTTCTTGAAGACGTTTCTTTACCCAACTCGGCAACATCATCAGTGTTATGGTAAAAGGCAGTAGGGTTTTTCCCTTCCAGCACCGATGATGTTACCTTGTTGGGTCATGAAACATCTGTAAGAAAACAACCAGAGACCTCATTTTTTTCTGTTTTACGCAAAACCAGTAATTGAAGTACTTTTTCAAGTAATTGAAAAAGACGTTTCCAAGTTACCAGTAGACCTAGATATTGTCTTTTCAGGTTCTGCTTGTTCAGATATTAGAATAGAATAACAGAGTTGGAAGGGATCTTGTAGGTCATCTAGACCAACCCCCCCTCATTTTTACTGAGATATTTTTGCTGAAAAGCTGTGTTTACTTTCGGCTCTCAGCAAAAGCAAATCCGTAGCAAACAAAGGGTTCACTTAACTACTGTGACATTTGCTTAATGACACCCTCCCAAAAAAATAAAGATCATAAAAATTGGATTGGACAAGGAATGACTTAATTTACAACTGTCACAACTTATAACCCTAATGGGCAGGCTGCAACACAGCCTTCGTGCATTAACCTCCGATTGCTAACCTTTAAATCAAACGTGGAAAACCCACAGTGGTTGTTACCACCCCTGCATAACTATTTCTTCAACAATGAACAAACAAAGGTGCCAAGGTTTTTTTTTTTTTGCAAAAAACTTGGCACCTCCTTCAGTCATTCTTCTCTTGGAAACCTCAGGCTTCAAAGCTTTCATCATGAGCCCAAAACAGCCTCTGATGCAATTGTTAGATAGTCAAGGAGAACGAGGCGCCTCTAGCCATTCATATTTTTCTAGCCAAAGAGCTGAGTCGTTTTGCTACATGGCACACAGAACCTTGCAGATGTGCAATTTTTAATGTTTGAGGTCCTCCTTATTCTGTGCTCTGCTGCTAATCCTCTTTTCCGGTTGAAATTTGGCCACATCCAGGCTCAATTTACCACTCTGCCAGTGGGAAAAATTGGCTCAGGCAAATTTTGGGAGGGGAATCCCTTATCAACTGGGTCTGAGACACTTTTCTTCTTGGAAGAATCAAATTCGGAATTGCCTGGATTATTGGGGGCTCAACTCCCCCCCCCCCCGGNCCCCCCCCCCCCCCAGGCTGGGTCTCCAACCTTGGCAACTTAAGCTTTGCTGGGTGAGGAATTCTGGGAGTTGAAATCTAAAAGTCTTAAAGTTGCCAAGGTTGGAGACCCCTGGTTTAGGGCAAGGTGTGAACCCAGGGGTGGGATTCTACCAATTCGACCTGGTTCAGGCAAATTGGTTTGCTCCGACAATCAGCTGTTGGGCACACTCACCAAACCGATTGTTACACCATTTGAATCCCACCCCTGGATGAAGCCAATGATTGACTAGTTCGGGCATTTGTGAGTTGTCCTTCAGGGCAGCCAGTCAAGCAATAAATCAGGCCCTGGGACAAAAACAGTCCTTCTAGGTCATTCTTAAACTTAAGAGCATCATAGGGGTCAGAATTTCCATGGCTAAGCACAGAGTTGTCGTAAAATGAAGCCCACAAATCTTAAAGTTGCCAAGGTTGGAGACCCCTGGTCTAGACTACACTTGGCTGAAACCTCTCAAGAGCCGATCAAAAATAATAGAAAGTTAAGTCTGTTTTTAATTAATTTTTCCCCCAGTACTTTTACAAAAGATTACGTTACACAAGTAAAACTTGTACAACCACAAAACAAATGCAGGCAGTCCTGGATTGACAGTCCCACAATTTAACCCCAAACGTCCACTGCTAAGCGAGACAGTCATGGTGAGTTTTGTCCCATTCTGACCACCTTCCCTCCTCTCTTTTCACTCCCGGCAAGTGTAATCCACATGAACTAATGACTGCCGTCCTTCAAAATAGGACAAGAGAACTTGAAGTCTCAATGGAGAAGGAGAAAGAACGAAAGCTTCTCGTCTTTGCCAGAGACCCCACTCATCCCTTGGGCAGTTTCTCCCCAGGCCGGCCATGTATTAGCCCCTCTTCTCCAGGATGGCACCAAGCAGGTTGACTGGATTGAGGAGTGAGCTTTGGCAGAAGATAGTCCCTCCTCCTGTTTTGTTAAAGAGTTGTTAAAGAGGTTGGGAGGCCTGCAAGTTGCAGGTGGGATGAGATCCCCCTTTCAAGGGCCCGGGAAGGAGGAGGCTGCCCGCTTCCTCCTGCCTTTGCCACTCTCTGTCCAGCCAGAGTCCCCCATGCCAGGCTGGTCTTTGACAAGTAGAGGAAGGTTGCAGGGTCACAGGAGGGGAACGATGCCTCTTGCCCCATTACTCACTTGGCCTCCTCCCCTATGGAAGCTGAGGTCATGCTTTGTTGTGGAATGACTCATCCACAGCAGATCCAGAGTCTGTAGATCAAATCTAGAAATTTCTTAATTTCTTTCTTTCTTTCTTTCTTTCTTTCTTTCTTTCTTTCTTTTTCTTCTTTCTCTATCTTCTTCCTTTCTTTTTATTTTCTTCCTCCCTTCTCTTCCTCTCTCCTTCTCCCTCACCCCCTTTTCCTTGTCTCTTTTTTCTCGCTCTTTCTTTTCCCTTTTTCTTCCTTTAGTTTCTTTTCCTTCTCTTTTTCTCTTTTCATTCTTTCTTTCCATCCTTCCTTCCTTCCATCCCTCCCTCCCATCTCCTTCCTTCTCTTTCCTCCTTTTCTTTCCTTTTCCTTTTCCTTTCCCTTTTTCTCATTTCAAGTAAAATTCATGAATTGTTCACCAAATTTAGCCAACCAATTCCACTTGTCTCTCCAGGAGTGTCCACAACAGGTAAGGGAGAGAGTCATAAAAGAATTCACAAATTTCCAAAGCGTAAGGCTTAACCCCACCATCTTGACTTTTTTGACTCTTCTACAGACACACAAACACACACACACACATATGGCGCCATCCTTTAATTTCCGGTAACTTGCTTGACTCTGGATACCAGCCACTGAAAATTTGCCTATGTTTCTTGGCATGCCACCTCCTCCCTTTTATTCCTTCTCTTTGCAATCATTGCCAACCGGAAATTTGTTTCCCAAACACGCATGGAGCAAGTTGTCTTTTGTTGCCTTGAGATATTTATTGCTCCTAATATGTTCTGGTACAGAATGGAGAAAATGAGGGGAGAGGGAACTTGAGGTGGAAAGAAAACTTCAGTTAGAAAAACACTTGAGAGGAAGTGAAGTTTGCTGGGTCATCAGCTGGAACTTTTAAGCTGGCCAACATCAGGAAGGCCGTGTTTTGTGGCTTTTCGATTTGGACTCCAAAAAAGCAACGTCTGCAGGTATGGTGAAGCCAGCAACTTTGTCCCCCAGCCCAGATGAAAATCTTAGTCACCATACTTTTTTCTTGGGGGAATCAGAAGCTATTACAGATGGGGAAGAAATCACCCCAGAGAAGCACATTTGGGTTTATGCAACTCTCTAAGCCCCAAACCTGGATTGACAGAGAATGTAATGGTTGTCTTCATACTTTTGTTGTTCTGTTATTCATTTGCTTTCCACTTTTTGCAGCCTTCTTAGAATATGGAATAGCAGAATTTGGAAAGGACCTTTGAGGTTTTCTAGTCCAACCCTCTGCTCATGGCAGGAGGTCCTATATATCATCCTGGACAAACATCTTCAAGAAAATCACCAAGCTCAGAAAGCACCAAGAACTCCACAATGATGATCTCCTCCTCCCCCTCCTCCTCCTCCTCCTCCTCACCCTTTTAGCACTGAAGATTGTCTTCTGTGGAGTCCTTAGTGCTCTCTGAATTTGACTGTTTAATTTCAGACATTGCTCAGGAGTAAAGCCCACCCTCCCTTGTACTGATGAAGTTACCTAGTTGGGTAATGAAACATCTGCAAGAAAACAACCAAGCTCAGGGAGTACCAAGGACCCTTCATAACAAACTTTACTAAAAAGCGTATGCTTTTGTGAACTGCTGCTCACAAAAACCAATGACATTTACGAAAAATTATTATTCAGAAAAGTTGCTAGTAGATTCTTTGTAATCTGGGGCTATCAGAGGCTGACATGATGCTCCTCCTCCAAGTTCCACAGAACTGGAATGACATTTAAGAATAAATCCTTGCCATTTCCTTAGTATTTCCTTAAAGCATTTCCTTAAAGCATTTCCTTAGACTTCTTTTTGGGGTCAGTGCAGAATTATTATGTATCAACACAGGTTCCAGGCATTTCCCCTCCAAATATTCTCAAGAACAAGACCCTTCCTTACTGACTCACATTCTCAAACCCAACCAGCTGGTTCTTTGCATGCGCTCTGAAGAAATTCTTCAGATTGGACAGCTTTTTCTTCAACCAGCTGTCCTGTCAAGCCCCATATATGGCGCTCAAAGCCCAGGGTCTCCTGGAAGCAGAAGATCATTGCCTGATATGATCAGACATTGGATCAGATTAAGCTGACAAAATGAAAATCAGCACCCGATCTGATGATTAAGGCTTGCTGCTTCTGACAGATATGTGAGACTTTTGTTCCGGGCTTCTCTAGCTTTGCTAAGCGATAACAACTATTCAGTGCCCAGCTTGCTACCAAGTGTCAGAAACTGGTGATGCCCTTGATATGATTCAGATAAGGCAAGCCAGCTCCAATTTTATCATGCAACATGTTAAAACCCTGAGCCTAGCTAACCATGCCCAGCCACATTCATCTATCATGCTGTTTTCTGCAAATGAAGCATGCATGGCTTCACATGATGGGTTGACTTATAAATCATGCTTAAAATTAATTTATTTACTTGCTTATTTACTTTTTATTATTAACACTGCTTTTTTATTATTTATTATTAACACTGAGAGCTCATGGATCGAAGACAAATTCCTTGCGTGTCCAATCACACTTGACCAATAAAGAATTCTATTCTAGATTTTACCATTGGTGGGGACAGAAAGGAAGGACTTAAGATGGAAAAGAGTTGTTGAGAGAGTAAACAAGAGTATGAGATGAAAATAAGACCAAAGATGTTGGAGAATGTAATGTAAGAATGAATAAATGTATACAGGAATATATATACTTATGTGACACTGACTAAAAGTTATGTCAAAACGACTTCACCATGTTCAATGTTTTTTTTGTTATGTTCATTAAAAAAAATTAAAAATCTATTCTGTTCTATTCTATTCTGCTCCTATTCTATTCTTTCATATTTCTATTCTATTCTTTCATATTTCTATTCTATTCCGAGTTCTATTCTATTCTATTCTACATTCTGTTCTATTCCATTCTATTCTATTCTGTTCTATCTTATCCTATCCTATCCTATCCTACTCTACTCTACCCCTCCTAACCTTCCCAAACGAGAGATTTGACTAACCACTGTCAAAAGAGCTGCAACCTGTATTCATTTTTTTTAAAGCATTCTCAATGAATCGTTATGCTCTCCTTTCCTTTTATTTCTGCAGACTCACAACTTAAACACAACCCAATGTGGCCGGGAGAGCCACCAACATTCCTTGTCCATCTCGTCCTCTGAGTGCAACCATCTGCTCCCTTAGACATGTTGTTTTGTCTGCACACGGAAATGGGCCTTGAAATGTAACATCAGCTGGAAATGCTCATGCGGTCCTCAATCCGCAGTGTTTCGCTTCTTCTGCCGAGCACATCTGCCAGGCAACAGCTGCTTTTCTTCTCTGATCAGGACACGTCCACATGAGTGGTGGGAAAAGGAGAACTATGGTCTCTCGCTCTTCTCCAGGTCAAGCCGAGAAGGAGAGGAACAATGTGACGTAAAGTGGTGCGTGCAAGTTACCAAAATTGGTTGAACCTCAGTTGTGTCAGCATCCTTGATCCCTAACCACAAATATTACTCATCTTACTCAAAGCAAGAGAAGAACAACAGGTAGTTCTCCTCTTATAACCACAATTAAGATTAAAATTTCCCTCGCTAAACGAGGTTGTTGCGCAAGTCATGCCGTATTTTACAACCTTTTTTTTTGCCATAGTTGTTAAGCGAATCACAGCGGTTAGGTAAATCACACCGTCCTTAAATGAATCCTCCATGGACTTTCCCATTCAGCTGGGAAGGTTACAAACGGGGATCATGTGACCCCAGGGTACCACAATGTAAATTCGCTTAGCATCCAAATTTAGATCACATCATGTCCATGGGGATGTTGCGATGGTCATAAGTCTAAGCGCCAGTCATTTCAGTGGTGTAGTAACTTCTACTAGTCACTAAATAAATGGTTGTAAGTCAAAGTCTAACCGTACGTTGATCTACCTTCGCTGCAAATCAGAAGGCATCAGGTAGCAACTTTTCCAGAATCACCTTAAACCTTTGGACTGCCATTTGTCAGAAATGGGGTCGGGTCTCCTGCTTGGGTAGGGGGTTGGACTAGATGACCTACAAGATCCCCACTAGATAGATAGATAGATGATAGAGATAGATAGATATAGATTAACAATCTATCTATCTCTATCTACATCTATCTATCTATCTATCTATCTATCTATTTTTCAATAACTTATGCCTTCTAATCCAGTTTGTGAGTCAGAAAAGGAGCTACCCATCAGGAAGGGCTTCCATCAGGAGCTTTGCGGTTGAAGATCTTGAGCAAACTAAAGTAACTGAAGCACAATTGCCATAAGTGTGAATTATTGCACTTGCAGATCAGCAGAGCTTATAAAGCATAAACTACAGGTGTGTCCTCCAAGGATGTTGGGGGAATAGAGCCCCACCAGCTTTCTTGAAGGACTAGAAGATCTCCCAGGTCCCTTCCCACTCTGTTATTCTACATTCTGTCTTCTTAAGGATCCAGATCATTCAAGCCAACCCTCCCAATTTGGGCTGGGCTGGGCATCCCATTGCAAAATCATCATCAAAGCTGACATCAGCCAAAGTCTAGAAAAACTCAAAGAAGTCGCACAAGATCAGGGGATGTGCAGAGACCTGGCTCCTCGAATCGCCAAGAGTCGGACACGACTGAATGGATAATGTCATCATCACTCCATTGCAAAGCATGTCATGACAAGATATGAGAAATTCCCAGCTCCTAATGCATGATGCAAAGGCACTGCTCAATGGCTGTGACATCATAAAATCAGGCCATTGCCCGAAGGATCTCACTTTTGTCCCAGGTACTGCTGAATTTTACACTCCCTGGGACAAAAATTTCAGATGAAATCATTGGAAAGGAAGGGAGGGAGTAGCAATTCCTGACAGTCGAGTCTTCATGTGATTGGAGACACAAATCAGAATAAGACTTCATTCAAATATCTGCTCTTTCAAAGTCCTGAAATTGTGATCTGCAAGGAAGAGATTATTGCACATATCAATTTGACTTTCTGTCAGGGTTTCTTATTTTGAGATGTCCATATTCTTTTGGATGGTAGACCTGTTTACTTGGAAATCAATGGTTTGAGCAAAAGGAATTTTCTCCATGAGAACAATAAATCAGGCTTGCTTCCAGAGGCTGTGGGTGCTCCATCACTGGAAGTTTCGAAGAAGAGACTGGATAGCCATTTGTCCAGAATGAAATAAGGTCTCCTGCTTGAGCAGGGGGCTGGACTAGAACACCTCCAAAGTCCCTTCCAACTCTGTTATTCTGTTATTCTACATTGGATTCCCATCTCCTTTTTATCACAAAGGGACTTTATGGCCCCAATATCTTGCTGGACTGAAAAACTGATGTTCCTGGACACTTACTAACAAGTTGCTTACACACAGAGAGAATGAATGGATAATTACAGTGAACGATGATTATCCTTTATGGAAACTACTAACCTTTTAGTACTTATGGTATTTGTGTATGAGAAACCCCCTATAGGCGTAATATTTTTAATGGGTTGGTAGTTGTTTTCTTGTCCTTTTGAAAGGCAATTTAAGTAATGAGTGGAAGCTAGTACAGTAAAGAAAAGTAAGATAAAGTGAAATGTGAAAAATAAAAAGTAAAGTAAATGGTGGAAGATCATAAAGGAGCAACCCAACTTGGAACTGAGAAGAAATTTCATGACAGCAAGAATAATTAATCAATGAAATTGCTTCTCTCCCGGAGTTTGGGTGCTCTATCACTGGAGGCTTTTAAGAAGAGACTGGACAAGCCATTTGTCCATAAAGTTTCATGCCTTGGACAGGGCATTGAACTAAAAGACCTCCTGCCCTACAATTCTATGAGTCTAAGTGAGGATATAATCAGGATATAAAAGAAGGGCATTTCAAGAGATCGCAATCTTTTATCTCAGATAGGCTGGTACATATGAGATTAAAGTTGTTTTTTCCGCCTCTCCTTTCCTTCTGTTAAAGAGATTGTATCTGTGTTTCCACACTCAGCTGAAATGATGCCTGAGCAGTGACCTCTGCGTGGCATCCGATGACTATTTGAATTCACCGGAAAAATAAAAATAAAAAAGGCTTTTGGGTTGTAAGGGTTCAACGCATACAAACATACAGATGTGAGCCATCTGCCGCACATGTGACACCAAAACAAGAGAAGCAATTTCAACCTACCAATTGGATGGGAGGACTGAGCGCCAGACTCTATGCATCAGAATGTCATTAAAATTCTCCGCTCTGTCACCCACCAGCTTTGGAAAGCAGACAGGAAAATCCCTTTTGCTGAATGCTAATGGCCCATGAAAACAAGTGCCACAGAAGCCATAACTCCTGCCTTGGCTATATACGGTCAATTCTATAAAGACCCTTGCGTAAAATTGATCTCCCCTCTAAATTCCCAGAGGATTCTGGTGTCTTTTATTTTGTGGGTGCTGTTTGACAATCGAGACAATTGCCCTAAGCATCATTAGGTTTCACTACAAGGTGTGTAATCTCTACTCCCCCATGAGCTGTAGCTGATAATGGTCACGCGATGCTTTTTTATGGAAGTATTTATTAGTCATAGCCAAAACAAAAAGGAAGGAAGGAAGGAAGGAAGGACAGGAAGGAGAGATAGGAGAGAAAGAAAGAAGAAAGGAAGGAAAGGAGCGAGGAAGGGATAGGAGAGAAAAGAAGGAAGGAAGGAAGGAAGGAAGGAAGGAAGGAAGGAAGGGAAAGAAAGAAAATTCTCAAGTGCCTTGACCTCACTGAACAAGTGCCAGTAAGGCAAAACATTGGAGAATTTCTGTGCAGCTCATCTTTGATTTATCTATTTATTTGTATCCAGCCTTTTATTATTTTTTATAAATAACATAAGGCAGCGAACACACCTAACACTTCTTCCTCCTCCTATCTTCTCCACCACACAAGTGTGAGGTATGCTGGGCTCAGACTGGCCAAAATACAGCTGATTTTCCTGCTTAAAGTAGGACTAGAACTCACCGTTTCCTACCAATTGGCCCAAATTCACCCAGTGGGCTCTCATGCCTGAGGTGGGACTAAAACTCAGAGCCTCCTAAAGAAAAGAAAAGCAATCTTTGAACCCACGGCATCTAAAAAACAAAAATAGATGTTTCTTCGTGCCTTTGAACCATCGAAGATCCTGGATTTCATTCTTGCTATGCTGGGCGGGTGACGCAGATCCCCGATGCCATGGGAGGGAGACAGTGGGTGACAAAAGGCCAGCTCTTATTCCCACCACGGGACTATCTAAGCCCAGCCATCAATGGGGCATTTGTGAACCCGGCCCCTTTTCCAGGCAGCCCAAAGGACAAAAAAACCCCAACGACCCCATCATCCGTCACTTCGCATCACTGGAAGGTCAAGAGGCAACCTCAGTCATCCCTCGTGATGTCTCCGTATCCACGAACCCAGAAAAGAACCAGAGAAAGCCGTCTGACCAGGCATGTTTTCATGGAGAGACTTGAATTCCCTGGAGATCTGGAGATGATCAAACAGGATCTGAGATCATCCACTTGCCCTTGGAGATTTGGCAAGAATCCGGCAAAGCTTGGTCTGGCTGAGGGTTTCATAACTTTGCTCACACATCACAGCTGCCTCCTGGGGAGCTGATGGTGTGTGTGTGTGTGTGTGTGTGTTACAGGGGACTCAACCCTCACAGGTTCCCATAAAAATCTAGGTGATCTGAACCTGACTTGGATTCTTGATTGCACTCAAGAGTTTGTGTCTGTTGCTTTGGCTTCGTGCTGAGCATTTGCTGTCTGCAAATATTCTCCAGGGCGATAAAATATCTGCAGAATGGGGAGGATTCCTCCGTCGGCTTCCTCGCTGTCTGACTCTTTGGAAAATGCATGCATACCAAGGCAGGCTATTTTTATTTGGAGTGGTTTCTATTTATAGCTCCAAAGCCTCCTTTGTACAGGCTGCATTTCTACATGCAAAATGAGGCCAAAGTTCTGAGTTTCCATGCATTCACACAGTGCCAGCAGTTCTTCCACCAATATCCTCGGCAGACAGCTAAAGCTGGCACCACAAGGCTAACATCCAGTTCCAGCAACCGTTCTTCATATGTTTTAGTCTCCAGTCACCTTTATTGCTCTTCTCGGAGCTCTTTCTAGAATCTCAGTATCGTGGCAATCCCAAGATTAAGCAAGACAAGAAACAGATTCATTCTATCCTATTACAAAAAAAACCAGAAGCATCGGTAACATGTGGCCGTACTAAATGAATGAATTCACACTGAACTAAAAATATGGGGAACAAAACCTCTCTTTTATAGTGGCCCTTTCAAGCGCAGTTTTCTGCTCAGTGCCTCCACAACCTTCTCTGAAAGTGATTCTTTTACTTTTTGCAAGCTGCAACAAACTTTACAACAGCACCAGTGCTAATACAAGACAAAATCTAACCTCAGGTTTTTTACTCGCCAATAAAAAGTCTAGAAAACACTGCAGCTAGAGGGGAGGAAATGATACAGCAGTCAAAGTTACATGCAAAGGATGACAGTTTACATTGGAGGAAGTTGCAGTTTCGAAGCTTCAGGGAAGGAGATTTAGCTGTCAAAGAACATACGAAGGGAGATTAATATGCTTTAAAAATAATATTGGGCAATGTATACTTATTGTTATATATAAAAAAGACAATGCATTCAAGTTCTCTATGTGTTAAGAGACCGATAAATGTCAGTTGATTCCATTTTTTTACAGCTGCAAAATAAAAAGAGCAGACTAGAATACTACCATGATAAAACTACCAAGATTTTAGCAACTGGCATATTCAAGACCCACTGAAAGTAAGATTATGTCGAAAGTCCAACTGCCGCTTTCCTGGAAAATGGATCTTTGCAGTGCAATGCCACTAATTTCCTGTAAAATACTGAAGACAGGAAATCATAAGCAAGAAAGCAGAATGTGTAGATATCCGTTTGAAAGTATGATGACCTCAAACTCATATTACTCTCCCAGTTGACTGCTAAAGCAGGTTACTATATATCCCTTCTGGATCCAGTTCCTATCACCATCTTTGTTTCCCCGGTATACAAGTCCCCTTTATGCTAATTTTCAAAAAAATAAAACAAGACAGAAATGAAAGGCCTTTGCTCCTTTACTGGATGCAAGGGAACCCACAGTGCAGTCAAAAACATCAGGATAGTGGCCACAACAAGGAATCAAAGCTCCATTCCATAAAATGGTCAAGATAACTACATGAATATGTGCATAGAATCCCTTAGAAAATAGCTCGGTGTTTTTCAAACTTGGAAACTTTAAATTGTGTAGACTTCAAGTCCCAGAATTCCCTAGCCAGCATGCTTGAAGACGTCCCCAGAAGTCCACATATCTTAAAATTGCCAAGTTTGAAAAAAACATTCTTTCAACAAAACTGGAGAATTCCCCTCAGTTCAAGTGGCTGTGAGTACCCAGCAAACCACCTTGAAAGGGCCTGGAAGGAAGACCACAAAGTAATCCCAGGGCTGCAGGATACAAGGAGATGTCCCAAAACATTCTAGAAGAAAGAAAGGTCAACCTTGTTCCATATTGTTCTCAGGGAAACTGCGTAGACATTATGTTCCCAGGAGTCAACTCATGCAAGTTTTCCTATCTGTCTTGTTTCTAATAGGAAATGGATTAGTTCAATAAGCGAGTTTGGTCTGGTATATGAATCTAGCCAATGGGAAGGAACTTTCCGGGAGGTGATAAGAACATTAAAGAATCCAGCTGGATCAAGGCCAAAGATAATTGTAGTACAACATCTATTTTCTCATAGTGGATATTCAAACATTTATGGAAGTCCTGTGAGAAATGACCAGTCTCTGTGCCTGTCCCAGTCAGCAGACTATGGTGTCCACAGTCATCCTTCTCCTCTTGTCTGCTTCATGTATTTGATAGCCTTTGATATGTTTGTTCTCTATGAACGTGTCGTAGAATGTTTTGAATGGTCTATAAGTGGCCAATTATCATAGCTTTTGGTCACAAATTCCACGACTGAACTTGTTTTTCCTGTGATCTGCCACAATCATTCTCCCAGGTTCCTACTCTTAATAAGTTTTCCCAAAATTGCAAAAAATGATTGCATTCTTTAAGTTCTTCCTTGGCTGTTAAAGACCAAATAAGAATGACTAAGTCAGCAAGGATTCCCCCAGATCAAATGTCTTCAAATTGTTTTGGTATTCCCAATAATACCAACAATTTCTCTACCTTGGCAACTTTAAGATGGGTGGACTTCAGCTCCCAGAATTCCCCAGCAGGAATGTTTTTAAGATGAATGGACTTCAACTCCCAAAATTCTGGAGCAGGCATTATTAACATGTAAAGACTTAAACTTCTGGGGTCTAAACGGGCCTTTTTTGTATCATGGTGTCCAAAACTGGACATAGTATTCCAAGTGTCTAGGATAATTTGCTGCAGCCAACTCACCATGGCCATTTATCTGTGGCCAACTCACCATGAGACAACTTGCTGTGGCCACCTCACCACAGGACAACTTGCCACAGAAAATTCCACGCGGGATAACTCAATGCAATAACTGTTACCTGCTATTGTTTCTTTGACAGTATTTCCATTGACAAAAATGGAAACTATCTCAAACGATCAGGGGCAAATAATAATTATCGCACTGAATTATCCCACGTGGAATTTTCTCCGGCAAGTTGCCCTGCGGGGAGTTGGCAGCATCAAGGGGGCCACATTGAGTTGGCTGTGGCGAAATGGCTGTGATGAGACGGCTACACAAATTGTCCCATTCCGGAATAGCTACATAAATCCCACTGAGCCATCAATTTTGACCTGGAGAGTATCAAACAGTGGCTGAACAGGGAGTGTGAAAGCATCCCTGTTACTGCAATTCCTTCCAGAAAGCATGTGACTTTCTGACTTCTTTCCTCTTGCAAGCTGGTTTTGGCAGTGACATTGTTGGCTAACTTTAGAGTTTATGTACAATATGAAACTGGGAAGTTGCTGATTTCCAGATAATGAACTAAAAGAGCCTTTTTGACATCCTGTTGAGCCTCTTCCAATTCTTCCTTAATGTTTTTGCAGGAAAGTAAGAAGGAGGGAGGTGCCTAATTTTCCACCGCCCCTTGAAGTCCTCCTTCCCAAATTCCCAGGCACTGAATGTGGCAGTCCGGAAGCCTCAAAGAAAAATGGCTTCCAAGCTGACAGTGTGACTTTCCCAGCCAACGTCTGACAAGCAGTGTCAATGGGGGTGGGTGGGAGCCAGATCTGCTTAATGACAACATAATTCACTTTACAACTGGAGCGATTCACTGAACAGCCATGATCCAAAAAGTTGCAAAATCAGGTGTGTCTCCATTAACAATCACTCTGTTTAACAACAGAAATTCTGTCCCAATAAAGATTATAAATTGAGATTACCATGTACAGGTAATTTTGGTTTCCAGCTCTGTTTAGCAACCCATTTGAAATGATGAAACATTGAAAAACTAACTTTACATCTGGAGGAGTTCAACTTGGCAGAGCGGGGTGGGGTGGGGGGTTCTAAATGGGATCTCAGAAGTCAAGAAATGGGTGAGACTGAGAAATCATAACAAGATTCTTTTATTTTTTTTAAATACAAGTTATTTTATAAAATACATATAAAATCCAAAGTATAAAAATATAAAAATGTATGCCATTAAAGCATCCGTAATTTTTCACACAGTCACAAAAAACATTGTGAGAATTAGCACCAAACAGATCATTGCTTGGCGCCTCTTTCAGTCAAAACTGAAAATCCTGTTGCCTTGGCCCAAATAAATATATTATTATTATTATTATTATTATTATTATTATTATTATTATTATTATTATTATTATTATTATTATTTCTTATTATCATCATCATCGTCATAATCAAGAACAGCAAACAACAGTCTAAGAATATTCTAGTGCAGGAGCTCCCCAAAAGATAAGCCGCAAATTTTGGACAGGACGTAAAATACATTCCATTCAAATTCTAAGGCACAATCATGATGCTTTAAGTTTAGGAAGTTGGTTGGAGATCTCTGCCCATTCTCCTTGTGCTAGCTAGAAGTTGAATCTGACCTGGGTTCCTTCCTATAGATTTTCCTCCTCTCCCTGTCATCTCCAAAACTGCAAAGATGGGATATTTGGGGTGGGGTTCCTCCATTTTTACAGCTGGCTCTTTCCAAGGAAGCTCTGGTCTTGTCAACCATTGGAAGCAGCCATCTCAAAGGCTGGGATAGAGGGAAGGTTGAAGAAGCTGAAGAATGGGACAGGTAAACCTCCTAGCAAATTAACTCCAGTTGGAGAAGAGTTGGGCCAGCAATGGGAGATAAACATTTTTTTAAAAAAATTGAAGTCTTCAAAGGACCACTTATGATGCAGAACCTGGATGGCTCAACCCAACCAAGGTGCCACCTTTGAAAGACCTATGCAAATATTTATCTGTTTATATTTATTTTTTAAAAATAGTCTCTTATAATTTGTCAGGGATATATCCTGAGAAGGTCCCAGGAGAGAACACTTCAAGCAAACTAAATTCCCAGTAGCGAGAGATTGCAGGTAGCTGTGTCACCACTACCTGATCAACCATGTCAGTTACAAATCCAGGGGCTGCATTCATAGAAGATGCTAAGCACAGTTGGGTTTTAAATCTTGGCTATTTTTGGCTTTCTCTGGTGGCCCACCATGCAGTGGGATTTCAGTTTCAGTCTCAAGTCTTGTGCAAATCAAGAAAAATAGGGTAAATTTGGTCATGAAGGCCAAACATGGTTTGTGAATACATCCAATCTATAGATTAGAAGATGCTTAAATACATACCCAACCAGTTTGCTGGCCTGCATAAAGGTGAATTGCATGGATTCAATGCATTCATTTTGTCCAGCATCCATCAGTTTGCTCGAAAAGAATACATTTTTCCATTAGTTTTGTTCTGTGTACATTTTTCTAAGTTTTCCTTTTGAGTTGGGGCTGGGATTAGAATTAGGGTTAGCTGGGATTATTCTATTCCTCAAAAGTTGGAATTATTGCACCTTTTTTCTCCATCTCTTTCTCTCTCTCCCTCCCTATCAATTTTAGTGCACATTTATGCATAGTTTAAAACAAAATTCTTGACATAAAAAATTTCAGAAAAAGCAAGTAGCAAAATACTGAAAGACAAAACCCTCTTCGAATTGGAGAGAAGTCTTAGAATATTGCTTTTTTTTTTTTTAAGAGCGATAATAAATAATAGTAGAACATTCAAAACATTTTCAATCGTTTCCACAACAGTCCTGTGAGGTAGATTGGCACTGTTATTTATCGTACAAGATTGTGTGGCTGGGAAAGAGAGATCAAAGAAGGCACTTAGTGAGTTGGAAACTAAGGCGGTTTGTACCAGGATGTGCCTCATTCATCTCAGCTCCTGGACCAGATATCTAATATTATTATATTATACGTAATATAATTTCCAAATATGCTGGACTCAGGTATCATGGCCGAGTGTCTCTGGAGATTCTTATGCATCCCGGTCATGGTTGTCTCAAAAGTTCTTTTTCAAGAGGCTACTGGACTTTTTGTTTTTCCCTGAAGATGTTTTGCTTCTCAGCAAAGTTTACGTTCTGGACAGAGAGGACTGCTGGTTTGAAAGAAAAGTCAAAAAGGCCATCAACATTGAACAGCCTTCTCTCAACAGAGGGGAAAGGATATGACACCGCCTCTCTCCTGTTCAGCAGTCCCAAGAAGGCTCCACACTCATTTGCACTACTCAGGTGACCCTGAGGGCCTCAACAGCTCTCAGAAAGAGTACTAACGACCAGATGACCAATATAAACTCTTCCATTCTCCCACCATTCAATCAGAACTGAAGGAGCTTCTTGGAGAAGAAGTAAAACGTCTTCAAAGAAAACCGAAGCCCAGTGGCCTCTTGAAAAAGCCCCTTTGGAAGGAAGGTTACAAACTTTACAGTTTGAGAGCAAGGTCATATGAAAAGAGGACAGGGCTTCAAACGGATGTTGGTGATAATCATTTTGGACCCTTGTGGGCATGCTCATTCAGACAGCCCCAGAAGGATTTTGAACCCCAAATAGTTCAAAAATTTCTTCTCACCTAACACTGAAAAAATAATCTTTTTAAAGGGATGGAGTCTGGCAGCCGAAATACTAGTTTTTCATACTAGTCAGCAGTAAACTATATATGTGGTTGTGTGTTTATACACACACACACACACTCACACACACACACACACACACACCAATATCTCCAATACAGCACAATAAAATAATAACATATATTATCATAAAAATACATCCAATAAACTTATTATTAAACTATTATTAAATTAAACTGGACATCGACTAAAAAAGGAATACTCAAATTTCAAAAAATGCCTGAGGCTTTGAGAAGGTTTTTAGCCCTGCAAAAAAGAGCTACTATATTTGTTAAGGTGCTGGACTCTCTGGCTCTTTTAAAAAGAATTAAAAAAAATAGGAAAACAGACAGAGAGGTTGAATTTTTGTGTGTAACACACAGCCCTGAGATGCAAATAAATACTCTGGTGTTTCCACCTCCAAACTGGTTGGGAAATTATTTCAAGGCAAGATAGTGGCCTAAAGATTGAAATTACAGAAGAAGTATCAGAAAAAGCTCTCTGCATCCAGCAAGATTTCTTCTTCTCTGTATGAAAAGAGAAGATGGGAAGGGAGATCCAGAAGAAAGAGGACGAGTTAGGGATGATGGAGGAGGAAGAGGAGGAGGAGGAGAGGGATCAGGCCAGGGTGGTCAGTTTAGCATCACGTCTGCTTGTGACGACAATGTCCCAAAGCTTGTGCAGCCTGGCTGATGACTTTTGTGTATTTCCGGAGTATCTGGCAACCTTTCTGTTTTTTCTCAAAGCTGTCAGTGCTGGAATGATTGCCATAGGTGACGTCCACGTGGTTGACTTTGTATTTGGAGCAGAGCAGGCACGTGAGATTGGACAGGAGGCCCCCTGTGTTGTTGGTGGTATTTCTGAGTCGCCGTAGCAAGTCTTCTTTGGACTCGATGTCGCCGAAGCTTTCTTGGTCTTTGGTGATATTGTCCAAGGAGGCATTGAAAAAGACAAAGATCTGGTAGAGGTTGATCACCCTCTCCTTGTCACTGAGTGAGCTGACGAAAGGAGGAAACACCTGGTCAGGCTCACAAAACTCATCCAACTTCTTCTCTTCGGTGAAAGGGTAACCTTGGCTTCTTACCTGCCCCAGAGAAACAAGAGAACCACATTTAGGGGCATAAACATTCATTTCAGAAGACAAAGCAAAGAGCCTTCCTGTTATGCCAGAAGTGTCCAATCAGGGCCACTTTAAGACCTGTGGACTTCAACTCCCAGAATTCCCCAGTCAGCGTGATCTTAAAATGGCCAAGGTTGGACAACCCCTCCCTCAACATTTACATTCATGTTTGGAGAGTGAAATATGTTGAGAACGTTCAAAATCCACATGCTACTTTCACACACCCCAAAATAAAAGAAAAGTAGTGAGTTCCAATTCCCTTTGGTGCAGTAGAATAAGGTAATAACCTCCAAGAGAGTCATTGAAGCGACTTGGAGGTTTATCTGTGTCCTCAGGGTCACCTGAGTAGTGCAAATGGGGGTGGGAGCCTTTCAGCAGTTCCAAGAAGACTCCACACCCATTTGCACTCAGGCGACTCTGAGGACACAGATAAACCTTCAGGTGGCCTCAACAACCCTCTAAAAGGATGCAAATGACCAGCCGTCTGCAAGGAACATAAATCTTTCCGTTCCTCACCATTCAGTCAGAGCTTCTTGGATGACATGTGAAATGTCTTGAAAGAAAAAACAAGAAAGTCCAGTTCCCTCCTGAAAAAAGCACCTTTGGGATAACCATCAACTTTTTAGGTCCATTGTGAGACTCAGCGTATCTATCCTTCCATTTCGGTGGACAAAATGGCAAAATTTACAACTGTCATTCTGGTTAGAGTGGTAAGTCAAGGCCTACTTGTACTTAACAGATAACACATAATCAGACTTGGAAGGGACCTTGTAGGTCATCTAGTCCAACCCGTGCCCAACACCATTTCTGACAGATGGGAGTCCAATTTCTTCTTGAAAGTCTCAAGTGATGAAGCTCCCACAACTTCTGAAGGCAACTTCTGTTCCATTGGTTGATTGTTCTCACTGTCAGAAAATTCCTCCTTATTTCCAGGTTGAATCTCTCCTTGGTCAGTTTCCATCCATTATTCCTTGTCTGGCCTTGGGAAACAGCTTGACCCCTTCCTCCTCTCTGGCAGCCCCTCAAATATTGGAAGGCTGCTCTCCTGTCTCCCCTGGTCTTCTCTTCCCTAGACTAGCCAGGCCCAGTTCCTGCAACTGTTCTTCATATGCTTTAGTCTCCAGTCCCCTCATCCTCCTGGTTGCCCTTCTCTGCACTCTTTCTAGAATCTCAACCTCCTTTTTATAGCGTGGTGACCAAAACTGGATGCAATACTCTAGATGTGGCCTTACTAAGGATAACTACTTAGAATAGCAATGGAGATCACTTACATAACTCTCAAATAACACTGGAGCTGACATGTTCAGGTGTGACACCAGGCACCGGACTTGATCAAAGACAGGATGCTTGCAAGGCCAAACGTCATGACACATTGAATTGTTGCTGTTTGAGTGCACAGGTCTCCCAGATGAGAGTCTGCAGTGTGTGATCAGCAGCACGGAGATAACTCCTGTTTCGGAAAACAAAGCAGAGGTGGTGAATTTTAGTAAGAAAATAATAATAAAATAAAAAGCAGGTGAACCTCACAAGCTTTATCTCACTTCATTCTCATTTTCCCACCTTGATTTTGCCACCTTTTTCGATTTTTTTTGCCTTTGCATTTTTTTTTACTTGTCACATACTTTGTAGAACTCTCAATACATACAGTTCTAAAGTGAAACATTTTTTTTTTAGTCAACAAAATTGCCTAGCTAAGGCAGGCAGAGAAGAAGCAGCCTTGAACCACAGTTTTCTCCATTGCGCAAAAAACCTGTATGTCGGACATTAATACAATTGAGGAGTCCAGAAGTATTTCACAAGGAGAGTACTTACACCCCCCCTGCTTGCAACAGAATACCCTACACCACCAGGTTTGAGATTTTGGGCTTGGACAACCTTTAGATTTAAGCATAGTACACAAAATTATCCACTCTAATGTCCTACTAGTCAATGACTACTTCAGCTTCAACCGCAACAATACAAGAGCACACAATAGATACAAACTCAATGTAAACCGCTCCAAACTTGGTTGCAGGAAGCACGACTTCAGCCACAGAAATGCACAACCTGACTCTGTTGTTACATCCTCAAACCCTACTTCTTTAACCTCAAACTATCCACTATTGATCTCACCCATTTCCTAAGAGGTCTGTAAGGGGCGTGCATAAGTGCAGAATCATGCCTGTCATTCCTGTCCTCTTGTCCCCATTTATCCGTACCTATTTCTTGTATTCTTACTCATGTACTTATAACTATTATCTTGTAAGTGATTGACAAATCAAATAAATAAACAAAACAGAGCACGTATATGTCATCACAATCCTAAAATGGCTCAGTCATGCGACCAATTCAATTCCACCTTTCTTTTTTACTGTGGTCATTAAGTGAACACGATGTTTGTAAAGCAAACCCCGCAATAAAAGCAACCCTACTGCCAAACACCCAATGTTCATTGATGGAAGGGGAACGACCGTTGGCATTTTGAACCTAGGTCTTAAATTCCCTTTTTTTTTGGAGATTTGGTCATAACTTTTGCTAAGTTGCTAAGTGCACAGTCATAAATCAAGGACTGTCTACCCAATTGCAGACTATCCCTCCCTTTCCACTTGCATTTATCAGCCAGTCTGCAAGTACGCAACCAGGCTGAATTAAGATTGAAATGCATTGCTATTAAGGATATGCTGGTTTTGATTGTATGACACCTTTTGTGGGCACGTGTTTTGGCTTGGATCTGATTCAAGATACAAAGCTACACAATTACAGAGTTGGAAGAGAGACCTTGAAGGTTTTCTAGTCCACCCCCACCCCCGCTGAAGCCAGAGACCCTATGCCATTTCAGACAAACGTCTGTCCAATTTCTTCTTGAAAACCTCTGGTGATGGAGCAATCACAACTTCTGGAGGCAAGCCTGATCAATTGTTGATTAACTCATTAACAGTTAACCTGTCAACCCTGACATAACCAGTGAATTGTTCTCACAGTCAGGAAATGTCTGCTTAATTCTAGATTGGAATCTCCCTCTGAAAAGCTTCCACCAATTAATTCTTGTCTTCCCTCTGGTGTTTTGGACAGCAAGTCAGTCTCCTATTCTTTGTACTAGTCTCTCAATTTGACTCAAATATAGAACATAGAATAAAAGAGTTATTAGAATCAAAACCTTTGATTCTAGAACAGAGTTGGAAGGGATCTTGGAGGTCTTCTAGTCCAGCCCCCTCCCCCTGTTCCAGCAGGATATCCTATACCATTCCAGACAAATAGCTATCCTGTCTCTTCTGAAAAGCCTCCAGGGATGGAGCACCCACAGCTTCTGGAGGCCAGCCATTCTACTCAGACCTGCGGTTCAAATTTGTGTCGAAACAGCTGAGACAGCTCTAAGCATCACATCACTGATTTAATGCATCCAATCGTTTTGACAGACCACAACAACAAATCAAAGAGAAGATTTAATTGGTTTGCCCTGGAAAGATCCCCTCCTAACGCACACTTAGCACAGCTCTTGCCTCCAGCAACCCAGAAAGATGATGAAACAAAACAGAGATGGAAGAAGTCCAGAAGAAGAGGAGGTGTCAAAAGAAAAAAGCAAGATTTCTAGAGGACGAAAGAGAAGAGAAAAGAGGCCCCAGCACAGGAAATCTAGCAGAATCCTCAGCCTGGGCACATCCACATCAGAAACAGGCACACCTCTTTGGAGAAGAAGAATTGCACAAGACCCAAGGAATTCTGAACACTCAGAGTTGTGATCTAGAGGAAAAAAAAAAAGACTGGGAGAAAGGTTGCGTGGTGATGAAACCCAGGAGCTGGAAACTGCAGCCCAGCAAACGTTACATCACACAGTGCAATTTGATTGTTTTGCTAAGGCTGCAAATACAGGGAGGGGAATGCAAAGCTGTTTAGTTTGGATCTTAAGGCAAAAATCGAGGGAGGAGCCTTTCTTGGACCCTCAGTCTGCTGAGAGGATGGCCATCGTTCACATTTTGACCATTAAACTTTGCAGTACAGCCCTTTGCTTGGTTCAGAAAGACCTGTCGGCATTGGCTAAAGCGCATAGACCTGTTCTGTAAAAATAAATCCCAAAGTATGCTCCTTCAATTAAAGTTGACTTCTTCCATAGCATTTAAAACTCCCCTCCCTCCTTTTTTAATGACCCTGTAATCCCTTAATTCATGGTAGATTTGGGGTGACTGGATGAAACTGAGAATTTACTGGCCAGATGCCCTTCCTGAAGCCTACACGGAGTTCACAGCAGATATTTTCTTTTTGCGCCTTTTCTTTCACTTCTTTGATAGCATCGTAGCTAGCAAAATAGGGAAGCATATAAATCCAATTAATAAATAAAGATCCTAGAGTTGGAAGAGGTCATCAAGTCCAACCCCCTGCCCTGGATGATGATCCAGCTCTGTCAACAGCTTCCAGTGAAAGGGAAGGGAGCCGTGACATATTCTACTAGTTGACAGCTCTTAGTAGCCAGCAGTTCTTCCTGATGTCTAATCTGGGTTTGCATCCTTGAGGTTTCATCCCGTTGATGCTTCCTAGAGTCAAGAGGAAGAAGGCCTGCCCGAAAGCCACCCAACTGGCTTTCTCCTTAAACTCACAACCTTTCCGATTCTAACCTCTGATGCCTCTACACCAAACTGGCCCTCACCACTTCCTTAGTTCTCCCTCCGTTTCCTTTCAAAAGCAACACTTGGTTTAGAAAAGCAGTTCTTTGAACAGTGAACTAGGTATTTTCCAGCCAATAAGGAATAGATGAAAAGAAGATATAAAACAAAACCTTTGGATTAAATGCCCATGTTGAGCAAAACCAGCTTTGTCCTCCTCTGGGGATAAGACAAATAATGTGAAAGTTTGAAATTGGCTAATTCCAGCAGTATACCTTGACAGTGGGTCAATGGCAATCTTAAAACAAAAGTCAAAGCTTTTCATGGAAAAAAAATTGGATTCATTATTTTTTTTTTTTTACCTGCCACGAGGCTTCTCATTGAAAGTTGCATCCTAGAATGACGTAAGAGGAACAGCAGCTCACAGGAGAGTTCATTCATAAAAGTGATGCCTAGAAAGGAACATCGTGACTGATTATATACCGAATGAGACATGGGAGGGAAGCTGAGATCATTAATTATTTGGGGGGGGATTTTTCTCCACACACCCCCTTGCATTTTTTTAAATACTCAAAAGCACACCACACTTCAAGCTTCATGCTTACATCACGGATGACTCAGCATCGGAAAAAAAAAGTCCCCCCCACACACAGAGAAACACACACACACAAACTTGAACAATCATTTCACAACAGGGGTGGGAAAATAGGGGTGACAGATTGCCCCCTGGTGGCTTTGCATGGTTATCTCTTTTATTCGTTAAACATGAAACTCAAGTCAAATGAACAGTTAAAAATGTATCACAAATGCCACTGACTGGTGCTAATGGTTGATAGAGGTTGCTTCCAGGGTCCTAGGTATCAACCAAGTATCTTCCTAAAATGTACGATGTGCTGAGGAGCATAGTTTTTTGCAGTTCCAGCTGGTGTTATTGCAGGAAGCTGCAATTTCTTGATGTGTTTTGCAAAATTCTTGGACATGGTACCAAGTGCCCTGATGACAATGGGGACCACTGTTACATGTTTC
Source organism: Laticauda laticaudata (assembly GCA_004320025.1). Taxonomy (NCBI): domain Eukaryota; kingdom Metazoa; phylum Chordata; class Lepidosauria; order Squamata; family Elapidae; genus Laticauda; species Laticauda laticaudata. Next base: position 61,136 of record BHFT01004174.1, read on the forward strand.
ATTCATAGCCGTGTAGTTTCGATGGCCAGGTCACGAATTTTTGTGGTTAGGATTATGATTATTATAAAATTGTATTCATTAAACATGAAGCTCAGTGAAATAATATTATTAATAGTAATAATAATAAGTAATATTAATAGTAATAATAATTCTATAAGAATACTAATTTCTGTGCAATAAAATGATGGAGGAGACGGAATATACAAGAACCATCCAGAGGTATAATGCTGCTCCACATTGGAAGTTCTGGGCTACATTTTTTCAGTCGGAATAGAGTTGGAAGGGACCTTGGAGGTCTTCTAGCCCAACCCCCTGCTCAGACCAATGACAGTCCAATCTCTTTTTGAAAACCTCCAGTGATGGTGCACACACACCTTCTGGAAGCAAGCTGTTCCACTGCATAATTATTCTCACTTTTTGGTAGATATTATTGACTTGTTCAACAGCCAAGGGTTGCAGACCTTGGGAGAGAGTTTCAAAGAGACCTTGACAATTATTTGAAAGGAAGGATTTTATTTTATTTTTTTTAAAGGAAGACAGCTGAGGGGCTGATATGAAGAAAATCTCAGGTTTCAAATGGAAAGTTCTTGGAACAGATGATCATTGAGTGGAAGACTCCCATATTCAGTCTCCTATTTAGATGCAAAGGTAGCAGTTATAAAGATAATATTCTACACTAGTGTTTCTCAACTCCAGCAACTTTAAGACATGTAGATTTCAGCTCCCAGAATTCTCCAGCCAAAACTCTAGAAGTCTTTAGACAACAGCATGATAAATACCACTTCTGATGTAATGAGTCCAGCCAAAAGAACCCTGATTGGCTATGTTCTTTTCTCTAACAACTCTTACTTTCCTTGAACAAAAAGTTGGCTTGATTGGTGCTAAGAATTCCTCCCTCTCCCTCCCTCCCTCCCTCCCTCTCTGTCTTTCTCTCTCTCTCTCTCTCTGTCTTTCTCTCTTCCCCCCCCCCCNNNNCCCCCCCCCCCCGCTCTCTCTTTCTCTTTCTCTGTCTCTTTTCCTCCCTCTCTCTCCCCCCCCTTTCTCTGTGTGTCTGTCTCTCTCTTTTGCTCTCTCTCAAAAATTTGTGGCGCTTGTATGTGATGCAATACAGATATTTACGAAAGATGTTTAACTACATTAGATTAGGGGGATTCACGGCACACCCTTTTAGGTATATTTCTTAGCCATTAGTCAGCAGTTCTATATTTACACACAGAGAAAGAAACGGATCACTTTTCTTGAAAATTCATAGCCAGGAGTCTCTCTTCACTTTTTGCTTGTCAAATAGGTTTCGAGTCTTAAACATTCAAGCTGCATTCAGAAAACCCACCTAATAAGTCAAGTTAAAGATTTAAAGCTGCAAAATTTACACGAACCAAGTCTAGCATGTGCAATATGCTAGACTTGGTGTGTGTTAAATTTGTTTGGCTGTCATGACCACAGGTAGTCCTTGACTTATAACCAATCATTTAATGACTGCTCAAAGTTACGACTGGGCTGGAAAAAGTGACTTACAACTGGTCTTTGCACTAATAATGGTGATAGCGCCCTACGACCTGGTGATCAAAATTTGAGCACTTGGCAAGCCTCATGTACATATTTACAATGGTTGTAGATTTTTCCACCAGACTTCCTTGCTTGTTCCCAGTTTGCTCTTTTTGAAGCTTGGGTTGAAGGTTTGACATAAGCATTTCTTTTCACAACATTGTTTTTTGTTTTTTTTTCAGAAAAGAAAGTCTCAGAATGACCCATAAATGATTCTACTGAATTATGGGAAAGCTTGAGGTTAAAACGTTTAGATGGTTAGTAAAAAAAAACAAAAAACCAGGCTGACCTTTCAGTCAAACTGATAAAGAAAATTATGAATAATTTCAAAATTTTCCCCAAATGTAAATTAGGAAAGGATGCATCTTGGGTGGATATTGAAGCTGCTTGAAAGAATTACCTCCACATAGGTGATGGGAAAAATTGATTTGCATCTAAATGTGAAATTATCTGATGTATTTTTGAGAAAACTTTCTTGTCTTTTAAAATTAATATATATTTATCAAAATGATGTATGTGTGTGTATGTGAGAGAGAGAGAAAGAAATTGCAGTTGTGTTTGTAACTGACTTCAGCTTCTCTTTACTTTATAAACCTGTGAAAGTTGTAAATATGAGGACTGGTTTTTTCATCACCATCATAACTGGGAGCAGTCGCTAAATGAGGCAGTGTTAAACAAAGTCTACTATGGACAGCAGATAGATAGAGATAGATGATGGATGGATGATGATAGAGTGTGTGTGTGTGTGTTGTGGTTAGCCGGCAGCAGGTGCGGACAGCTGAGGACTCAGATGAGGGACCAGGACCATCAGGGAGTGGACTGCTGCCTTCAGGGATTGTGGGGGCTGGCAGCAGCAATGAGGAGGTTCCCGAGGAGCCTGTGCCAAGTACGCATGCGTGCAGGGCTGCTCGCAGGAAAGGGAGTAAGGCTGCAAGGTAATGGCCCCTCCTTCAAGAAGATAAAAGCCAGCTGTGAAACGAACGTACTTTGCAGAAGGCAAAGACGTTTTGAAATTCCAGCCTTGTGGAATTCCAGTATCCTGAGTTTGTATTTGAAGATCCTTATTTTGCAAATTATTTCTTGTCTGTTATCTTTGGGCAAGTCTCACTCAGTTTGGCAAGGCTTGTGCTTATCACAACTAATTATTTTGTGAAAGCATTACAAGGTTTCTGTTCCATTTGGATTGTGTCAGAACAGAGAGACAGACAGACAGACAGACAGAGATGAAAGATAATAATGATGGATGGATGGATCTATAGCAAGGTCTATTGGATGAGAAGCGAAACATCTTCAGCCAAAAAACAAGAAAGTCCAGTTGCTTCTTTAAAAAGCCCCTTTGGGACAACCATGACCTGGATGACAGAAAATCTCCGTAGACCACAGTGAATTAATTTCACCACCGAAGTCAACCGTTTCTAGATTCCTTCTTCAAGTTTTAGGAATCCCCCGAGCTGCTCTGTCATAGACAGTGCAATGAGCCATTAACTTTATGACCTTTTCATGTCCAGACAAGGAAAGATGCCAATGGCTTGGGAAGTCAGGAGAAGAAGCTGGTTATTTGGCAACAGGACAAACATTGATTCCTCCAGGCCCGCTTCAGGCTGATTCCAACCCAGCCCTCCCCTGTCATCTGTGTATTTCCTCCCCATTTCCTCCTCTTCAGATTCCTTCCTCATCATTCAACCATGCAATAACAAAGCAACAGCTTTGGAGAAGCAAAGGATGTGTCGGTGCAGAGCCTGTTTGTCTGTGGGTGTGAGTGAATGTGTAAGAAAAGAAGTAGGAGGAGGAGAAGGAGGAAGGAAGGAATGAAGGAAGGAGAGGGAGGGGGAGGAATTCCATGGGGAGGAAGGAAAGAAGGAAGGAAGGAAAGAAGGAATGGAGCGAGGGAGTGGGCAGGAATTCCATGGTGAGAAAGGAGGGAGGAAGGGAGGAAGGAAGGAAGGAAGGACGGAAGGAAGGAAAGAAGGAAGGAAGGAAGGAAGGAAGGAAGGAAGGAAGGAAGGAAGGAAGGAAGGAAGGAGGGAAAGAATTCNGAAGGAAGGAAAGAAGGAAGGAAGGAAGGAAGGAAGGAAGGAAGGAAGGAAGGAAGGAAGGAAGGAAGGAGGGAAAGAATTCCATGGTGAGAAAGGAAGGAAAGGAGGGATTCCAAAGTGAGAAAGGATGGAAGGGAGGGAGGGAGGGAAGAAAAGAGAGGGGGAAGACTAAAAATTAGGTTTCTCAAGTTTAAAAAAATAGTGCGTCACTAAAATAAAATTTACAATGATTTAGCTCATCTGCTACCTTTGATGTGTATGTAAAAAATGATGGAAATTCTTATAAACCTCTTCCTTCCCGGTGGTAAATAAGCAGGCAGGGTGACCTATTCTTTCACCCAGATGAGCAACGATACACAAAACCAGAAAACTGGAACTGACACTGAATTGCTTGAAAGTCCAACCACGGTTGCACAAAACCAAACTTTCCTTCTTCCTTGTGGGATCAGGGCAAAGTGGGCGGAAAAATAGATGAAACCTAGAGTGGAATTATGCATCTCTCTCTCTCTCTCTCTCCCCCTCCCTCCTTTTCTCTTTCTCTCTTCTCTCTCTCCCTCCCTCTCTCTTTTCTCTCTCCTTCCCTTTCTCCCTCTTTCTCTCTCCCCCTCCCCCCCTTTCTCTTTCCCTCTTCTCCCTCCCCCTCCCTCTTTCTTCTCTCTCTCCCCCTCCCTTTCTCCCTCTNTCTCCCCCTCCCCCCCTTTCTCTTTCCCTCTTCTCCCTCCCCCTCCCTCTTTCTTCTCTCTCTCCCCCTCCCTTTCTCCCTCTCCCTCTTTCTCTCTCATGCCAGAAGCCACACATCCACAAAAAGATTCAGCGGAGATTGTTCAAACCCCGAACACCTGGCTGATTCAAAGGAAACATGAGATCAGCCAGAGTGCTGGGGGCAACGTAGATCTGTGGCTGCCTGCACAAGCTTTGTTTACCAACCCCTGACCAGAAGAATGATCTAAACTCAGCCCTTTCCACAAACCGGGAAAAAGGTAGGAAGGAAAGGAAAAAATTTGCATAAGGCAGGAAGAAGTGGCGGGGTGGGGGAATAAGAAAGCCCTGGGGATGAGCAAGGAAACAAGGATGAGAGGGCCACACCTGGGCTGCAAAGGCAGTCCTTGACTTAACAGTTGGGAGGGACTGCTTCAGAGGTCATCTAGCCCAACCCCTTGCTCAAGCAGGTGGCCCTTACAGAATACCAGGAGTTGGAAGGGACCTTGGAGGTCTTCTAGTCCAGCCCCACTGCTCAAGCACCACAACGGAGCCAAAAGTTTATGTCGTTAAGTGAGAAATCAAACCATTCACATTTTAGATTAGGCCTTAATGTCTGGGACTCTGCGCATGCTGGCTTGGCCTTAATCCTACAATTGTGGCATTGGTGGTCTCTTAATATTAAAACATAGCATAATAGAGTGGGAAGGGACCTGGGAGTCGATTGAAGTAATGAACACGGCAAATGCACAACGGAAGGCCAAACCCCTGTGAAGTGCAGGCAGCTCTCAATGGCCGCAGTCGAGACCAAGATCTATGTTGTTAAGTGAGTTTGCTCCATTTTATGACTTTTCTCGCCCCGTTCGTTAAGTGAATCACCATTGTTAAATTAGCTACACAGTCGTTCAGTGAATCTGGCTTTCCCCTTTGACTCTGCTTGTCAGGAGGTTGCAAAAAGAGGATCACAGGGACACTGCGATTATCATAAAAGTGAGCCAGTAGCCGAGCATCCGAATGTAAATCACGTGACCATGGGGATGCTGCAACGGTCGTCAAGTGTGAAAACCAATCCTAAGTCCCTTTTTTCCCCTGGTGCCATTGTAACTTCGAATGGCCGTTAAGCAAACTATTGTAAGTCAAGGAGGGCGACCTGTAATAGCCATGGAAGCAAACACAAGTAGCTCTCGACTTACAACTACTCATTTAGCGACCGTTCAAGGTGACGATGACACTGCAAAAAGGGACTTGGGACTGATCTTAAACAGTGGTGGGACTCAAATAACGTAACGACCGGTTCTCTGCCCTAATGATTTTTTTCCAACAACCAGTTCACCAAACTGCTCGGGAAGTTAACAGCCGGTTCTCATGAATCAGTGCGAATTGGCTGAATTCCACCACTCATCTTAAAGTTGCCAAGTTTGTAGAGGTTCTCGAACGAAACCTCTCAGCACCTCTTGCCGTCCATTAGCCAAAAAAGTTGGCCATTGAGTTTCAGTGACGTCCACCATACCTCCTCAAACCTTGCTCCGTTGCGCTCCCCAACTTTTTCTCCAACTGTTTTCTTACACCTCCAAACTACTTCGGGAAAAAGTCTGCTGATCCATGGAGTGGACTGGATAGATAGAAAACAGCTGCCCGTCAGATAAACCAGAGCAGAATCTACCAGCTGGAGATGAGACCGAATTGCTCAGCAGAGATAAATTCCCTCCTCCACGCCTACAAGGGGATTTGTGATTGGCCTCATTTGGAAGACCCCGTTGATCCAACGAGAGCCAGAGCACAGCCAGGAGGAAGGGACAACTCTGTGCAGAAGGAGGAGCAGTGAGGTCATCAGCTGTCCTGTTACTGACACTCAACTAGATGTCGGAAGGGGAATTGGGCAGGGTATGTGACCAGTGACCCCACCTCCTCCAAGGGCAACACTGTTCTTCTTCTTCTTCTTAGCCAAAAAGTGGGGGGAATAATAAAAAAAAAATTGGAAGGAGGGAGGGAGGGTTATTGGTTATTGGTATATAGTATATAGTTATTAGGATTATTAGTCTCTGGTCATTGCTTGGATGCTATGAATGCAGGTAAGTCTTGGGGTTGCCACTGAGATGAAGCCTGCCCATCACAGTTGCAACTACTAATGGTTGTAAGATGGATTGGTTAAGGGGGAAAATTAGGGAGGGAGGGAAAGAGAAAGGGAAGGGAAAGGAAAGGAAAGGAAAGAAAGAAGGAGAAGGAGAAGGGAAGGTAGGAGAAGGGAAAGGAAGAAAGGAAGAAGAAAAAAGAGAAAGGAAAGAAAGAAAGAAAGAAAGAAAGAAAGAAAGAAAGAAAGAAAGAAAGAAAGAAAGAAAGAAAGAAAGTCCATTTGATGGTTGAAGCAAGAAGTAATAGATCCTTTCTCTGGGAGGAAGAAATTCTGCTTCAATTTTGAAGAAAGATTTATTTATTTTTTTACAGAATTAGAAGCACAACACAAACAGCAATTAACAGCATGGAAGAATCGATGGATCTGTGCAGGTTTTCTGAATGTTGAGTGAGTAGGGATGGGTAGACACAATTCCCAAGGCCGTATGCTCCATAATCTGAGAGCAAGGCAGGAGAAGACCACCTCTCAACTGCCAGAAGTTGGACCCCTGCTAGTAGGGAACATCTTCAGAAGATCTCTCCTGCAGTGCAGTCCTTCCTGGGACTGGTTTGGATTCTATATTGTGTGCTGGTGGCAAATGTTTTTTTTCCCACTCCACCTGCTAGTAAGGTGAAGCTAACTGCACTGTTTCCACAAAAGGCACGAATGAGTACTTGCCCTTGGTGAGCACTGCATTCTGCAGACTTGGGGTGGGGGGGTGGGGTTGAACTTCACGAATGGGTGCCCTTGAACAAAAAAAGTGCTCTTCCAATTTTGTGAAATAAAGCCATTTGTACAGAATGATGAACGGTTTCAGGAACTAGGTATGTTTAGCTTAGCAAAGACTAGGGATAGATAATCATCTTCCGGTACTTGAGGGACTACCACAGAGAAGAACCTATTCTCCAAGGCAGGACAAAAAAATAATGGATGGAAACTAATGAGGGAGAGAAGCAAGTTAGAACTAAGGAGAAATTTCCTGACTGCGAGAACATTTCACCAGTGGAACGACTTGCCTCCAGAAGTTGTGAATGCTCCAACGCTGGAAGTTTTTAAGAAGGGATTGGATAACGCTTTGTCTGGAATGGTATAGGGTCTCCTGCTTGGGCAGTGGGTTGGACTAGAAGACCTTCAAGATCCCTTCCAACTCTGCTATTGATTGTGTATAAAGACCAGACTCTACCCTGGAACAGTTGATATCTTGGAGTGAAGCATCTCTGCGCATCACAGAGTTTCGACCAGCTGAAAATCAACACCAGAACACCTACCTTCTCATCTCCCTCCTCACAACCAACACCCAAGCATTCCAGTTCCAAGGAATGGTTGATTCATGGGCCAAAGTGCTGCTTCATCACTCTTGCGCATGCCTAAGGAAGATAGCAACTGTTCTTCTCGGCTTCCTCACCCCCATCCCAAACCCTCCAAAACCTCGAATCCAAACTGAATGCCATTCCTCCCAAACCCTGAAATGCTGAAAACCTTCAGAGGTCTCATTCTGCAGATCAACAGAGACTGTCATCAATGCCACACAGTCAGGTGCCTCGCAACAACAACAGTTCGTGTCATCAAGAAAATGTCTTCCTTGCCACACGAAAGAGAAATAAAACAGCCCTTCTCCCGATCCCATTTTCCAAGAGATTTTGTGCGCATTTCCAGCCCATCTGTTAGAAAATCTGAGCAGTTGAGAAAAGGAGGAGCTACCAGGCTGACTAGCCACCATTCTTCCAATGCATTTAACAAAAGTCCCTGGGTTCTAGATGCAGAAAGCATTGATGTCCTGAGCAAGCTGAAACTTTATGGGGTGGGGAAAAAAGAGAACTCAAGAGCCAGGAAGTAGGAGTAGAGCAAGAATTTCCAATATCTCAGGGGCTGCCCCAAAGAACAGGGAGTCAAGCTGTTCTCCAAAGCACCTGAAGGCAAGAGAAGAAGCAATGGGTGGAAACTGAATCAGGGAGAGAAGCAACCTAGAAGTAAGGAGGAATTTCCTAACAATGAGAACGATTAACCAGTGGAACTGCTTGCCACCAGAAGCAGTGGGTGCTCCATCACTGGATGCATTTCAGAAGAGACTGGACAGAAATGGTATTTCCTGTTTGAGCAGGGGTTGGACTAGAAGACCTCCAAGGTCCCTTCTTCCAACTCAGTTAATTGATTGCTCACCCTGTTACAGGGCTCCAATGTCGCCTCGCATCCACCTTCCTCCGATTGGGCATGAACCCCAATCAAGCCACCGACAATCGAAAGCTGGAAGTCAGCCCTCCAAGCCGCCTTTCGTGCAAATAACATTAACAACAATAACACCAACACATTTCACTGTACCTTTTTTGGAGTTCTCATACTTTGCCACCAAACCCAGGCTTAAGAAACGCCGTTCTTCCACCCCAGTCTGGCCTCCTGGGGACAAGCGGAGAGATGTTATCTTACTGTCATGGTCCTTAATCTGAAACGTTCTCTTGCTTCAAACTTGGATTGGATGCAGAGAATTTTTTTCTTATGTAAAAAAAGAGGAGACACCCAATGAGACTCACTTCCACACCCCAGAATAGCTGCCCACAGCTGTTAAAAAGAAGGCAAGTTTTCTTGCAAAAAAAAGAAGAAGAAAAAATTCTTATTTCCCTGCAGAAGACCGTCAACAATCTTCTGGCTGTTTCTTTTTCGAAGATCTCCTTTCTCTTGGTGTGACCTTCTGGAGATCCCACTTTGGGGACTGTTGTAGATGCCAAGGCACCAGAGAATGAAGCTTCCGTTGTGGGCTCTGCCCCAAGCAAGGCTTGGGTAGAGATTCAGGCAGGGGAGCGTCTCCAAGAGTGAATTGGAATTCACGTCCCCTTCAAGAGCTTCAGTCAAGAGTAAAACCTTCTTACCCAAATGACTCACCGTTCAGCTGATCTTGGCTACGCCTGGAGGTTTCATCCTGCAAGAGAGGGGAATAAATGACTGCTTTTATCTCATGATAGCAAGTGAACACCAAGGGGACTGTTTGACTCACCTGCTTGCTCCTCCGTGGATTAAGCAGAGGTCTCCTCCACCCCAAGACAGTCCAGCTTTTACCAAGCTGAAAATTCCCCAAAGGTTGTCTGTAGGGAATATGGCCAAAAGATAGTTTGGAGTAGACCGACCCAACACCAACACCCTTTCAGAAGCTGTGCGTTCCCAATTCAAGTGGAGAGGCCAGTTACTTGAGGTTGATGGCTTTCAACTAGAAGGAACAAAGGATGGTGAAGCTACAATTTGCGGCTCTCATTCAGCCTCATGTTTTCTGACTCATCCTATTAGCTAGAAAACTCAGTAGTAAACTCCGACGGATGGTAAGTAGTGGCGATGACTACTAGTGGTTTAAGCAGAAGTTAGACCATCTCTGGCCGGGATGCTTCAGTGTGGATTCCTGAACAGGAGGGAGGAGTTGGTGTCTTCGGTAGCAGCTCCTTCCAATACTGTGATTTCAGGATCTTCTTGGATCTTCCCTGCCTCCAGTTGGTGTAGTAGATTGCTACTGGACGCAGATTGAATATCAGAAGATGGGAAAGGTCTGAAGTTCTTGGTTACAAGAGAAAGACCTTCTTGGGAAGAAAGATAGATCAGGGTCAAACTGTGGGGTCCCTGATGCCCTCTGAGCTTGGAGGCTTTCTTGCAGACGTTTCGTTACCCAACTAGGTAACATGATCCGTGCAACATAGTCAAATTTAGATAGATAAACAAACGAGGCGGCCTTGCAGACTGTTTTGTTGAGGCAAGGAAATTACATCCTTTAGTACAGAGATCTCCAGTCAAGAGTAACTCATGGCTGGAAGCCATCTTCTAGATCTGTTTGTGTGGCTTCCCTTGAACCTGCTGGAGCATCAGATCACGTTAGTGTATCGTAGATCAATCTCTACTGTTGTCTGAACCTTGACTTTGGTTCTTGCCCTTGGTGACCTCAACAAGGAAGCTTAGCTTTGATACCTGGATTGGGCTTCCCAATTATTCTTCTGTCTACTCTCTGGCCCAGAGTGACTCTTCTGGAATTAAGTCCTGGACTTCACTTTGAGGGAGAATACCATGTGCTGTTCTGTGATGAGGATTTGATTTCACTTTCCTGAAGGATCCAGAAACTCTCCTTCCTGTAAATGTGGACAATTTCTTTCTAAAGCAAGCACAGTGAGGGACTTTAATCGCATCTTGAGATAGCAGCCTGTTTAACAGGGGCATATTTGTCTCCCAAGTGTGCTAGCCTCAGGGAAGGCATTCTTTCCCTACGGTCCTTTTAAAATATGTTAACCTGGGTGCTGTTTGGTATGTTATTCTTTTTATTGATTGCCATTATCAGTCCCTGAAGCTATCTCTGCCTTGTTCTCTTTGCTGTTTTCAGGGGTTACCCCAAAGAAGAGGGAGTCAGGCTATTCTCCAAAGCACCTGAAGGCAGGACAAGAAGCAACAGATGGAAACTAATCAAGGAGAGAAGCAACTGAGAACTAAGGAGAAATTTCCTGACAGTTAGAACAATTAATCAGCAGAACAACCTGCCTCCAGAGGTTGTGGATGCTCCAACACTGGAAGTTTTTAAGAAGAGACTGGATAAACCTTTATCTGAAATGGTATAGGGTTGGTCTCTCGCTTGAGAATGGGGTTGGACTAGAAGACCTCCAAGGGCCCTTCCAACTCTTATTCTATTCTGTTCTGTTCTGGTTTATTCTAAATTCATTCTATTCTATTCTATTCTCTTTTCCCTTCCCCTTCCTTCCTTCCTTTCTTTATTCTCTTCTCTTCTTCTCTTCTCCTATTTTATTCTCTCTTCCCTTCCCTCTTTTTCTTTTCTTCTCTTCTCTTTTCCTATTCTCTTCTCCTATTCACTTCTCTACTATATTCTATTTTATTCTAAATTCCTATTCTATTCTATATTTTATTCTCTGTTCTATATTCTATTCTATTCTCTGTTCTGTATTCTATTCTATTCTCTATTCTATTCTATTCTATTCTATTTTAAATTTGTTTTTCTCCCATATCCCAGAGGGAAAAGCCATTCCTTTCAGATGCTTTGAACTACAAGCCCCATAATTGCTCATGGCTCATGCTGATTGAGGTTTCACCCAGGACTACATCTCCCATCATCACTCAGATGGCAAAAGACTCCCCTTGTCTACCAAGCTCCAGGCTAAAGGGAGGTAAAACTCTAGGATGCCAAAGTCAAAAAGTCACTATTGACTCAGCTGATAGTCCCTTATGGACTGGAGAGCAGCCGATTTGAGTTCCTACCAGACAGACCTTGTTTTGGTCACTAAATTCCATTTCCCACTTCCTCCTTTCAAGAGTTAATCAGCTTGTTTAATTCTTGATTGAGTGTTTTGAGGATTTTCCCTCCTTCTCTCAAGGATAGGTATTTTCCTTTTGGCATATATAAAAACATACTGCTAATATTGAGGTGCCCCCAAATCTTTAACCTTTCCCTCTATCAGCAGAGTCAATAGTTAATTTTTAGACTTTGGTTTTCCATACTGGACTGGATGTTCAATATGCTGTGTGGCCCAGTGCAATATGATGTTTTATTTAACAGATGAACAGAGTTGGAATGGGCCTTGTAGGTCATCTAGTCCAACTCTCCACCCAAACAGGAGACCCTACACCACTTCTGACAGATGACAGTCCAGTCTCTTCTTGAAAGCCTCAGTAACGAATGTCCAAAGGCATCTTCTATTCCATCTGCTGGTTGGTCTCACTGTCAGAAAATTCCTCCTTATTTCCAGGTTGAATCTCTCCTTGTTCAGTTTCCATCCATTGTTCCTTCTCTGGCCTTGGGGTGCTTTGGAAAATAGCAAACTAAAGATGAATTTCTTTTTCAGAAGTCTCATTCTAGGAAGAAAAAAAAACATCAAGTTGCTTCTAGGACCGAACCGAATCTGGATATCAGTTGATTGACAGCAGGTGGAACTCATTTTTTTCAGTTAGAAATGAATGATCAAGGGGAGACTTCTAGATTCATATTTTTCTACCCCCCTCTCCAGAAAGTGGGATCCCTGGAGGTGGGTCAAAACAGATAAGAGGGCAACCAAAGTCAAGATACTAGTATCTCTAGATGTCACCCACAGCAAACTATGGGGGGGGGGATTTCCTGATTACGGTTAATTTGCCCATTCAACCAGAACTTTTACATTTTGTAATGGTTTATATCATCCATTTCACTTTCATATTTGTGGGTTCTGTGATACAGAGCAAACTGGGTGTTTTCCTCCAGGGGAAAAGTAAAACTGAACTAACGCAGTCTGAATTTCTCAGATCTGCAAAAGAATGAAACAAAAAACCATATCTGACTTTGCTCTTTGGGGAGAACAGAAGGTATCTTAGCCTAGCAGAGAATCAAAAGAGATCTCTGCTGGGCTTTTCTGTCACAAATAATGACACAAAGTCGGTAGCCCAAGTCCACCTGTCAACTCAGCTCAAGGTCTGATAGCTGCCTTTGCTAGTTCACCTGCACGCTAAGTGTGGTTAGTTTTAATCTTGGTTCGTTTGTGGGAGCCAAGGATTCCAAAAAGTTTTTGAGACATGAGGGTTAGGTTTTTCCAATCAAATTGATCAAATTCCAATCAATTTTTCCAATCAAATTGAGTTTTCTCACATCGCGAGGGTATTTCAGATTAAAGGGAGCAACTCTGCTTCGATTCAATTCTCCAGATCAGTTCAAATCAAGCTCACTGATCTCGGATTAAGATCAGAGCTAAACGGGACCTTCCTAGCACCATGTTTCTTAAAAGTGTAATGCTAGGATTCTCTCAGCAGCCCACAAAATCAAAATTATTTGCCAGCCTTGGTTGAACAACAATTCCATGGTAAATTCCCATCCAACTTTCGAGAGAAAAGGCAGCGAAGCCATCAATTTTGAATTTTTAATATAGTAAAAAAAACCAATAAAATAGAAATCAGATCAGTTTTGGGGTCCTCCAGAATTTTTAAAAGAAGGCAACCTCACAGAAGAAGGCTTAAGAAACACTCTGCGTAGCAGACCACTGGACAAAGGATTATCCAATGAAAATCATAATACACAAGCAAACTATAGGTAAGTGTATGTAATCGTATAACAATGAATAAAAATGTAAATATGCACAAGAGATAGATATGTATAATAATGACGCTACAGTACTGTTAATGTTATGAATAATTTCTCTTCTTTTAAAATGCAAAAGAACAATAAAGTTTATTTTTTTAAAAAAAATTCGCAATACACACACACACATGCTATACAAACACGTGCTTCAAGCTCACCCCAATTTTTCTCCTCTGAACAAAATACTGAAAGTAACATTCTGACATCCCAAAGATGCAAAGCGCTAGAAGAATGAGGGTTTTTTTCAGCCAGGAACTAACCCTGTTAACACATTACGCCTGTTTCTAAGGAGTTGCAGTTCTCCTTGGAAGCCCCTGAAATCTTTGCAAGCTGCTTGGAGCCGCCAGAATTACAAATTTTGCTCCATCCTTTTCTGCACCCCAGAGATGTCTCCACACGCATGGCGAGCACCTGGATCAGATCCTCTCTTCCAAGCTGGGCCATTCATTTCCTTCACTTTTGTCCAGAGCTGCTAAATTCACCTTTCACCTTCCTTTCTTCGCTGCAAGAAACGGATGAGGTTTGGAAATCGTGACAATGAGAGATATTCCCCCAAAGAGCATTGTGAAACACGGGTGAATTCATACCAAACGTCTCAATGCCTCTTGACATCACAGGAACATAGAGGAAGGTGAAACTGAGGCAGAGCCAGGGGGAGGGTAGAGGAAAATATCTTAAAAAAAAAAAAATTTACTGCAGGGAGATTATCTCAAAGTATGCATAGCTATGTTTGCATGCTTTCTTCCTTCCTTCCCTTTCCCTCGGATGTTCTCCCTTTGGCCAAATACTTTTACTAGTCAAGCTGGAAGCTCTTGGCTATCTTGAAAGTTTGAAGTGTGTTTGTGTGTGTGTATGTGTGTGTGTGTCTGTGTGTTTTACAGGTGCATATTGTGATCTGCTCAAGAGGAATGCATCACATCTCCATTCAATGAACATTACTCTTCCCACAAGGACATCAGGGAAGGGGCGTCAAAAATTGGACAATGGCAACCATCAATCATCAAAGTCTCCTTTCTGTTTTATTTATTAGATCTGTTTATAACACAAAGTTGGAAGGGATCTTGGAGATCTTCTAGTCCAGCCCCCCCCCATTCCAGCACAAGACTCTATCATTCTAGACAAGTGGCTGTCCAGTCTCTTCTTGAAAGCCTCCAGTGATGAAGCACCCACTACTTATGGAGGCAAGTTATTCCCCTGATGTTGGGAAGTTTCTCCTTAATTCCAGGTTGCATCTCTCCTTGGTTAGTTCCCATTTATTTTTTTCTTGTCTTATCTTTTGATTCTTTGGAAAATAGTTTCACCCCCTCATCTTTGTAGGAGCCCCTCAAATATTGAAAGACTGCTGTCATATCACCCTTCTCTTCCTTAGGCTGGACCTACCCAGTTCCTGCAAGCATTTTTATCCTCCATTATTACTTATACATAACTCAAGCCAGTAAACATATATATGATACACAATACTCCTTCCTCCCCCTACTTTTTGCTTACAACAACAACTCTCTCAGGTGGGCTAGGATGACAGAAAGAGTGAAAGAGAGGGAGGGAGGGGGAGGAGGAGAGAGAGAGAAAGAAAGAAAGAAAGAAAGAAAGAAAGAAAGGATCCAAAGTAATCCAGCCAGTTTTCATACCAAAGGCAGGATTCGAACTCAGAGTCTCTTGGTGATTGGCTCCAAATCATCCAGCTGGCTTTCATAGCTAAGGTGGACCAGAGGGCCCAATTGGCCGAGGGCCCAAAATCACCCAGCTGCAAAACTAGAACTCACCATCACCTGGTTTCTAGCCAGCAGCTTAACCACTACACCAAAGAGTTTGATTATATTATTGTGGCCACCATTCTGACTTTTTTGGCACATAACACATACCCCAGCCACTTTTGTCTTCCCATAACACCCCTTTTAATTTCCACCGGACCAACTATGAATTGTGGTTTTTTTTTGGGGGGGGGGGCTGGAGGATTACAGGGCATAACTGCATTATCTTTCCTCATATCAAAGTTTCTACATTTCTCCTTGTTCCTCACTTCCGGTTCTTTGAAGATAAGCTGTATCTGCAACTATTCCCCCTCCCCTCCAACACCCACCCACATTCCAAGGACTGGGGCAGCCCCATAATCTCGGTGCTTTAAATTTGAATTCTTCCACAGCTGGAAGTGCCACATGGCTTGCGGGGTGCGTTCCTGAGGGACTAACACACATGGGATTATTGATGGATCAATTGACATCAAACATGAGCATGACCCACAGTAAAATACAATAAAAGGAGATAAGATAAGATACAGTCAGGTAAGATAAAATAGCTACCATGAGATAAAATGGAATAAAGTACAGGAGGTAAAGATGGAAGAGTAAGATAAAACAGTATGAAGAAGAAGAAGAAGAAGAAGAAGAAGAAGAAGAAGAAGAAGAAGAAGAAGAAGAAGAAGAAGAAGAAGAAGAGAAGACGACTATTAATTAACTCAATTGACTATCAAATATATAAAACTGATATAAAAATGCAAAAATACAAATGGACAAAAAAAATAAAAACCTTCATAATTTCCTTCCTTCCTTCCTCTCTCTCTCTTTTTCCTCTCTCCTTATTTTCCTCTCTCCTTCCTTCCTTCCTTCTGTCTATCCACCCACCCATCCATCCTGTTTCAGAAAAACGATAATTTATCTCCCCGTTTGGGCGAATGAAAGCACTAAAGAGCTGATGAAAAAAATGAAGCACACATTGTACACATTTTAAAAAACAAACAAACACATATTTATGAAAATATCCAAAGGACAATAATTGTATTAGTTAATCAGGAACAGGATACAACTTTCTTTTTTGTTTGCATAAAAGGATGTTCTTCCCAGCCAAGGAGACCCAATCCTAGTGAGCATACAATTTTTTCATGCACCAGTTTCTTCTGCCAAAGTCATAAATATGCCAGACAAAATATCTCAGAGCTAAAACAGCCCAAGAGAACAGAAGATTAAACAACCCCACCCCACCCCACACACAACCCCACCCTCAACAAAACAAAACACAAACATCTGTATAAATACCATTTGCAACATTTTAAATAGGCTTTTAGGCATGAAGATCTATGAAGTTCAATAAATAATGAAATCATATTATTACACATCTCAGAAAACAGCTGGGCACAAATGAACTTTCGAAACAACCCATCCAATTTTAGCTGTGAGAGTTGTCTCCCATTTTGGAAAAAGGCAACAAGAGGCTCTCCAGAACCTTCCTTTTGCTGGAAAACCAGCAAACCACAACCAGCCTCGCAAAATTCTGTCACTTTATCCCATCTTGGACTTTCTGAGATTCAGAAACGTTGAGACAGGTGGACTTCAACTCCCAGAATTCCCCAGCCAGCAGGATGTGTGCATTTCAAGAATTTCCAGAAATTGAAAAACCCATATCCCTCGAGTCAAAGTTACGCAACCTCAACCATTGAGGAGGGACGGACTTCAAATCCCAGAATTCCCATGCTGGCTAGGGAATTCTGGGAATGGAAGTCCACTGATTTTAAAGTAGCTGGTACTCTATCCACTAATACTCTATCTCAGTATTTCTCAGAAAGAGGTATGGATCAACTTCCCCCATGCTGGCTGGGGAATTCTGGGAGTTGAAGCCCACCTGTCTGCTGAGATTTTTTTTCAAGCATTGGCCTATCTCAATAAAGTTGGTGACAGCTAATCTTGATTAATGGCCACCATCAAGCCCAAAATTTCTGCGGCTGAGCGAGACATTTTGTTAAATGAATTTGATCCCATTTTATGACTTTTCTTGCCACCTGTTGTTAAGTGAATCACTGCAGTCCTTAAGTTAATAACATTAAGTTAATAAGCAAATTTGGCTTCCCCATTGGTTTTGTTCATCAGAAGGTCCCAAAAGGGGCCATCCATCATAAATATGAATCGATTGTCAAGCACCTGGACTTGGATTAGGTGACCACAGGGACGTAAGTGTGAAAACAGTCATAAGTCAGTTCTTTCAGTGCCGCTGTAACTTGGAACGGGCACTAAATGAACTGTTGTAGGTCGAGACTATCTGTATGGATTTTTTAATGGCTTTTTGTTTGTGATGTGGTCTATTTTGTAGGGTGACAGAAAGGCTACAAACCACGAAAGAGAGTGTCGACAATAAACAACAACCTTCACACATCATACACCCCTGCATCAACTTCATGCAGGCACATGTTTAACAGGTCAAGTATGTTTTCGCAACACAAATAGCATGATTAGTGTTAATCTTAGTTTGCATTTAGGAACTCGGCTTGTTCGTACAGTACACAGCCTGTTTCCTTCATGGAGAGTCCCTTGTATTGTCTGAACCCACCAAAAAATGGGTAAATCCAACTATCACATTGTGTGCAACCCTTAAGTGCAACCTTAACACACATTCTAAAAACACATCATCTTCTTCATTTAACGACAGAATAATCCTTTGCAGGGTAGAGTCTGGGCAAATGAATGGAGCTAGCAGAGTGTTTTAATGGCCAGATGCCCTTCCTGTCACCAATGCAGAGTTATATTCAGCAGATATATTCTCATGGTGCCCAGAGAGAGAAATATCTGCCTCTTCCTAGGATTAAACTCACAGCCTCCCAATTGTGAGGTGAGAGCTCCACCTCTGGGCCACCACACCACTCCTACTCTGAAAACATGACCTCTCTTAAATGTATGTATGTATGTATGTATGTATGTATGTATGTATGTATGTATGTGTATGTGTCTGTGTGTGTGTCTGTGTGTGTCTTTGCAAACAGTGAAAAATCACATGCGTACAATCCAGTTGTGGATCATCGTGAGTTTTGTCGCATCAAGATGTTTAGTCAGGCAGGATCATTCGTGACTGAATCACTGGGGAAAAACGGTCTGGTTCCTACTGAAACCATTTTTCTGCCGCCCTGGGATAACCTTGGAAATGGACATTACTTGAGTCCTAGTATATTATTATTATTATTATTATTATTATTATTATTATTATTATTATTATTATTATTATTATTATTATTATTATTGTTGTTGTTGTTGTTGTTATTAAAAAGCAAAAAAAAACCTGCAGAAATTCTTCTTGCTAACAAAAATCAGGCAATTCCCAGCAAAAAAACAAGTCCAGATAAGCTAGGTATGTTTTCTTTGCTGGCAAACAAGGAACAAGACTAGCTTTCAATACAAGTCCCTTATGGCCCCCTCCCTCTGGGGGTAAGGATTATGAAGGAGGGGCTTGTACAGTGATGTCACTGTGAGGGCGGAGTTTGCTTTGTCTGGGGTTCCCTAAATTTTAGCGGTTAAAATGCCGAGTCCTGAATCCGCCTTTCCTAGCTTTTGCTAGCTTCCAATTACTACGAGAACGTAACATAGAATGTAGAATCACAATTAGAAGGGATCTTAGAGGTCCTCTAGTCCAACCCGCTGCTCAAAACAAGAGAACCTACACCATTCCAGACAAACAGTGTCCAATGTTTCTTGGAAACCTGCAGTGATGGAGCACCCACAAATTCTAGAGGTAAGTCATTCCACTGATTCATCATTCCCAGGAAATTTCTCCTTAATTCTGTTAGAACTCTCTTTAACTTCTTTAATGTTTTATTTCATCTAAGGTTGCAAATGGTGATGCTAACACAGTGACCATAGGATGCTACCAGCACCATAAATACATGATGGTTTCAAGGACCCGGATTTTGATCCTGTAAGCGTGGGGATGCCACCAACAGTCAAGTCCAAGGAGTGGTCGTAAGTCTCTTTTTTCCCTGCTATTGTATCTTTGAATGGTTGCTAAACGAGGACTGCCTGTATTTGCATGAAGAGGTTCCATTTCTTCTCTAGTCCTTCCCTGTTCAGCCCAAATTCCATCTGTTAACGGCATACCCTTGAGTCTGTTAGGAGGTAAGCAAAGAACATGGGACAAAGCTGCTAATCCTGGGTTGAAAAGTGGGTCAGGAAAGTGGCCTCAAGAGCTCTCAGGGAGAATACTAATGACCAGATGACTGCAAAGAAACATAACCCTTCGATCACTCCAAACTCCTGCCAGAGAACTGATAAAGCTTCATGGATGAGAAGCGAAACGTCTTCCTCTTTTTTCCTCAAGGGAAAAAAGAAAACTCAGTCCAGTTGCCTTTTGAAAAAGCACCTTTGAGACAACTATGACTTGGTTCACTGAGAATCTCCACGCTTGGGGGCTCCAGGCCCAAATTTCTGTCTCGAAAACTTCCTTCTTTTTCTTGACTCTCCGGGTTGCAGGATCCGAATTCTGGAGGTGTACGCCTCAATCTTTCAGACGATCCCAAAGACAGGCTGGTTGAGTGACACCGGTCTGTCATGTTCTACAGCGGGGATCTCCAACCCCGACAGTCCGTGGACCAGACCGGATCGGACCGCGACATGCCTGAAACCGGACCACGCAACCAAACGAAGTTCCGCCTAAAGGATGCATGAAACCAGGCCTGCCCACCTGTCCACGGAAAAACTCCTCTCCACGGAACTGGTCCCCGGACGAGTGAGGTCTACAGCCTCACTTCTGAGGAGTATTCGAAAAGGAGCGCCGTGTTTCCTGCTTCTTCTTTTTCTGCCTCTCTGGTCTTTTGCTTTTCACGCTCTGCTTTTGGAAAACCTTGGCTAAACCCCGGATGAACCTGGAGAGATTCCAAAGGATCTGGCAACCTTCTATCTTTTGAGCGAAGGACGAGGAGTCTTGGCTCCTTTCTGAAGGCGTGACGGGGACTGGGCGAAGGCCCTTTCGGCACTGGGCACACTGGATGTTTGAAAGGAGGCCGGTTAGCGAGAGGGAAACTGTGGCCAGCTGGCGGGGCACTGGCTTCTCTTCCTCCGCCAGCTGATTGTCCAAGGCCTTCAGAGCCCTCTCCATACAGACCACGACCACATAGAGTTCTTGCAGCAGGACCCTCTCTGGTTCCTTGGTGATGTTTCTCCTGGGGAGCCAAGCGACGGGCACCTCGCAAAACTTGCTCAGCTCATCCTGCAGGTCCATGCCAGTCAGCTGGGTGCAAAAATCAGAGGGGCGTAAAGTCAAAAACTGTTGGCCTTCTGAGAAGAGCAATGCTCAGAGAGATAATATCGCTGAATGCACAGCCAAAGTGAAATGTAATAAAATAGAATAAAGCCCAGTAGGTAAAGATGGAAGAGTAAGATAAATGAGTATGAGAAAGGAGGAGGAGGAGAGGGAGAAGGAGGAGGAGGAGGAGGAGAAGAAGAAGAAGAAAAAGAAAGAGGAGGAGGAGAAGAAAAAGAAGAAGAGGCGGAGGAGGAAGGGAGGGGAAGAAGAAGAAGAAAAAGAAGAGGGGGAGGAGGAGGAGGAGGAAGAGAGAGGGAGGGGGAGGAGAAGAAGAGGAGGAAGAGGAGGAGGAAGGGAGGGAGAGGAGAAGAAGAAGAAAAAGAAGAGGAGGAGGAGGAGGAAGAGAAAAGGATGTCTCATGACATCTCTTGAGTCAACAGGCAGGAAGTCCAGCAAGAAGAACATCACCTAAAGCCATTTCAACTTGTGAGGAAACCATCATTCACCCTTCAGTGTCCTCTGCCTGGAGGGCAACAGCGGAGGTTGCTCAATGCACATGAAGGTTACCAACAGGTGGCCTTGCCCTCAGGTGTGAATGTGAATGTCTGGAATCTGAGCCAGATCTTGGAGTGGAGGAATCCCCTGAAGCTCTTCTGTTTCCTCCAAAACAGCTTCCTAATCAGGGGTCTCCAACCTTGGCAACTTCAGCAAAGCTGGCTGAGGAATTCTGGGCATTGAAGTCCACAAGGTTGGAGACCCCCATCCTAGATGGTTGAATGTCCTAAGGACCAGCCCACCAAGAAGGCCTATTTCTTCCTCCAATTAAACAACTCTGCAGGTGTCTAAGGATATGGCTCTCTGCTTAAGCTCTAGATAAGTGATATAAAAGTTGTCTAATCCAACCACAGCAAACACAGGATGTGTTGACTTACGACTGGTCATTTAGCCATTTGTAGCATCCCCTGCAACCGTCATAACTATGAACCTGTTGCCAAGAGTCCAAATTTGTATCCATGGGGATGCTGCCAATGGTTGTAAGTGTGGAAAAAAGTCCCTTTTATCAGGGCTGGTGTAACTTCGAGAAGTCACAAAAGGAATGGATCATAAGTCAAGGACTAGCTGCTGCAAAGCAGAAAATGGTCAGGAGCAAAGCTTCAAAAGAAAACCGCCAGCAGTCCAATAAAAAGAAAAGATGGAAGGAAGAAAGGAAGGAAGGAAGAAGGAAAGAAAGGAAAGAAAGAAAGAAAGAAAGAAAGAAAGAAAGAAAGAAAGAAAGAAAGAAGGAAGGAAAGAAAAGAAAAAAGCCAATTTTACTCACGTAAGATTTGTATAATTCTTGAGTTGGTTGTTTCAACCACATGATCTGCAGCCGAATTTTCTGCAGAAATTCTGGATCTGCTGGGCACCTGGGGCAGATGCTGGAGGTGGAATCCACCAGGGTCGGACACAAAAGCCAAAAAATGGATGCCAAGACTGAACAGGAAAGTAGAGAAGGAGAAGAAAATACAGTTGTGAGTTGTCATTGCCGAGAACGAAGTGCAATTTGACACGATTTGTAGGCAGCCATTTATTTATCCGGAATTTTGTTCAACAAAAACTGCCTCAATTTTGAAAATTCACTTCTTTGGAAAGACAGCAATATCCATGCTGCCTTTTGCTGAGACTGAGCTGTTTGGGGCTCTAATATTTGCCTGTGGATGCTTGACTCCCAGAGCAATGGGGAGAAGGGGGTGTTAACACAATTTAAAATATTTTAAATTCATGTTTTGCCCTGAAGTTGCAAAGAGGTAAACTGTCATTGTTCATAGATGGTGTTGAGTTCTCCTCTTCTGACTTGCACTGTGCTGACTAGCACTGATGATGTTACCTATTTGGGTAATGAAATGTCTGCAAGAAAACAACCAAGTTCAGAGAGCACCAAGGACCCCATAGTCCTCTTCCACCCCCCCTCCTCACACTGCTGATGTTACTTAGTTGGGTAATGAAACATCTGCAAGAAAACCAAGTTCAGAGAGCACCAAGGACCCTACAGTCCTCTTCCCTCCTCCTCCTCTTTCCTCCTCCTCCTCCTCCTAGCACTGCTGATGTTACCTAGTTGGATAATGAAGGGAGCCAGGAGTCAAGATAGAAATCAAATGGAACTGAACCAACATGAAATGAAGGCAAATGGAATTAATGATGGTAGGATAATCAAGAAACGTTCTGCCTGGACAGAGTCCTAGAGATGGAAGGGACCTTGGAGGTCTTCAGGTCATCTTGAAATTCGGCTAGTTGCTGAAGTTCAGGTTTTCTAGGTGGGATGCCATATCAACCTCAAAACCTCCAGCCACTCAAGAGGCCAGCCTGAAGGAGAAAAAATGGGCAGTTTCCTCTCTAGCTACGGTTTCTTGGTTCTTCAGGAAGCTAATTTTTGCTGAACACTCATCAACAGGGCAGAACATTGAAGAAAGAGAAGAAGAAAGTGGGGTGCAGGATCGGTCCTGCTGAAGGGCTGTCTCACACATACACACAGAGAGAGAAGGAAATGTGGAGCCACCACCTACCAAGATGAACAGCGACCGCTAAAGACTTCTCCACCATTCTTCTGCAATTGACTGACAAAAGGGGGAACCTTGGTTGCAGTCATCTCTTCGGATTGGGCGTGGCTCTCCTCGCCCACACACAAAACCCACACTTGCAGACACGCTCGAGAAAGAAGAAGCACTCACAAAGCCAGGGTACGAAGGGAAGCGCAACCCTGCCAAGCTTGGCATCAGGTTCCCTGAGGTCAACACAGGTCACAAGAGCAAGATGCCCATGGTAACGAAGGCTGGATACTTCCCCTTCATGGGTGACCAAGGTCTTCGGTCTTGACAGTGACGCAATTGCAACCATTGTTGACATCAAGGAATCCGAAAGACTTCTCTCTTTGAAAGACGGATCATGAAATATGGAGAAGGTGAAGAACAGGAACCGTTGGCCAGATGCATTGGAGAAAGATGGAGAGCCAACCAGGTTGTGTTCTTATTGTCTATCGCTTTTTGTTGTTGTGTTGGCTTGTTTCTATGTGGTTGCGCCAGCTAGAATTGTGTTTTTAAGGTGGGTGATCACCTAAGTCTTTTCAGTGAATAAAGGTAAAGGTTCCCCTTGCACCTACGTGCTAGTCGTTTCCGGCTCTAGGGGGCGGTGCTCACCTCCGTTACAAAGCCGAAGAAGAGCCAGCGTTGTCCAAAGGCGTCTCCGTGGTCACGTGGCCGGCATGATTAAACACCAAAGGAGCACGGAACGCTGTTCCCTTCCCACCAAAGTAGTCCCTATTTTTCTACTTGTATTTTTTTTAACGTGCTTTCGAACTGCTGTCAGTTGTCAGAAGCTGGGACAAGGAACAGGAGCTCCCTCCATCACACGGTGCTAGGGATTCGAACCGCCAAACTGCCGACCTTTCTGATCGACAAGCTCAGTGTCTTAGCCACTGAGCCACCACGTCCCTCTTTCCAGTGAATAGATACATTGAAATTCGGGGTGCCCAACTTGAGTTAGACTAGGATAGCTTTGATCACGTGACCCCATCATAAATATGAGTCAGTCGCCAAACGTCTGAATTTTGATCACATGACCGTGGGGATGCGGCAACGGTCGTAAGTGTGAAAAACAGTCATAAGTCACTTTTTTCAGTGCTGTTGTGACTTTGAATAGTCACGAAATGAACTGCTGCATTTTAGTATATCATAGAGCATCCCTGTATTTAGGTATAGCATACTAGGTGAAGGTAGCAGATGGGCTTTGTCATCCAGGATGCAGGCAGTTTAAAAAGGTTGCCTCACCCTGACTGTTTTTACTTCACAGAATTATAATCCTGTTTGCAAGGGAGAATTGCAGATTAGAAAATGCCTGTGTACAGATAAAGATTAGATAATCTATTGACTTCAGTTTCTTTCTTTGTAGTTTCCAAGCCTCAAATATTCTGACCCTTTTACCAACAGAACTGTGTCCGGATATTGCAAATTCACATGAAAATGTCTTTATGCAATGCATAGATGAATGTGTGCTTGACCGACTACAATAAATACAGACAAAAATTTACATGTATTTTCAAGTTTATCGAGTAATTTGATGTTCCGTAAATAATGCCCCTGGAAATTATTTTTGGAACATTTTGACATTTTCCTCTTCTGAACTCTTTCCCTTACTGCCAAAATGCTGCAAAGTATGTTGACCATGAACTCTTATCTGTATTTGAGGATACCAGACCTTCAACACTATTGTATTTTGAATAGCCTCACAAGTATCTCAGAATAATAGGGCTGAAAGGGACCTGGGAGGTCTTCTAGTCCAACCCCTTGCTCAAAGCAGAAGACTTTATACCACCCCGGGCAAGTGTTAGTGCAGTCTGTTTTTATGAAACTCTCCATGGAGCATCCACAACTTCCAAAGGAAGAAAATATTTTGGAGCCCAGGACAAAAATGTTGCAATGAAGGGTGCTCTCTGAGGTCGGCTGTTTTCTTGCAGGCGTTTCATTACCAAACTAGGTAACATCATCAGTACTAGAAAAGAGGGGTTTTTGCAAAGAAGAGGAGGAGGAAGGAGGAGGAGGAAGAAGAATTGCGAAATGTTGGCGCTCTCTGAGCTTGGTTGGTTTCTTGCAGACATTTCATTACCAAACTAGCTAACATCATCAGCAGTAGAAAAGAATGGGGTTTGCAGAGAGGACGAGGAAGAGGAGGAGGAGGACTGTGGGATCCTTGGTGCTTTCCCAGTTTGGGTAATGAAACGTCTGGAAGAAAACAACCAAGCTCAGAGAGTATGTGATATGATAATACATTCCCATTTAAGAAAGAATCTGCTCTCCATAATTTTTTTAGCTGCTGAGCCATCTGTTAGCCTCCCATTATAGGAGGATATAAGTGTGCAGGTCCTCCTCCCTGCGGGTAAAAATAAACATTATTTCCCTTCCCTTCCTCCCTTCCTCTAAGTTTGCAGATTCAGTTTTGCCAGTACATTCCTTGGAAGGAGATAAGGGAAGGAAAGGAGAACTTTCTACCCAGAACTGGGTATTAAAATAGGAGCTGCGGCTTGACTTAATCTTTGGGCCCTTTTCCTCAATGTCATCACTGCCTCGTGACTCAGTCGAAACACCAAAAGAACAGAAGAAAAAAGACGGAAGGAAGGGACCTCTTGAAGTTTCCGGCTAAGATTTCTAATCCCTGTGAAATTCAACAACCAAGAGCCAAAATAATTTCCCAGGGTGCCATCGGCGAAGAAACTGGCAAAGAAGCTTCTCCAGCAAGGACAGGTAATGCCCTGGACTGAAACCCCAGTTCATTGTGTGTCTCTTCAAAGTTACAACGGCCCTGGAAAAAAGAGCTTTGCACCTCCTCATGCTCCCGTGAATGAAATTCAACTGTGGGGTCCTTGGTGCTCTCCAAGCTGACCCAACCAGGTAAGATTATCAGTGCTCCGAAGGAGTGGAGTTTGCTGTCAGTTTATATTCTCGTGGCTTGCTGGTCTTTTGGGAATTTCTAGAAGCCTGGCAACTCTGACAAATCAGCCATCAACAGACACATAGACATGAACAACATCTATAGATGATGCAAAAGAGACAATTACCCAGCCCCAAAGAGAAAAAGACTCCCATCACCTCTTCATCAGCAATCAGCACCCAGATTAACTCCAAAGTTGTATCAGTTATATCAGTTATATGTGCCATCAATCAAGTGAACCACACCCCAATCAAGAATCTGCCAATGAAGCCAAGAGAAAACAGCTCAACCAAAGAATCTCTCAGGTTGCCCCCATCAGCACTGACAAGGCACCAAAATATAAACTGTCAGCAAACCCCACTCCCTTACTAGCACTGATGATGTTACCTAGTTGGGTTATGAAACGTCTGCAAGAAAACCAGAAAGCTCAGAGAGCACCAAGGAACCCCTCATTGCATGCTTGTGCCCTGGGCTCCCCCCAAAATATTTTATTCCTCTGCACATAGAAAAAATAATCATATTTCCAGCTTTCCACGGGTGCTTTTATAAGCAAGAGGCAGTTGTGTCGTGCAACTATGGGGTATCCCGATTCCTAGCTAGAATTTGGCTCAATCCAGACACCCCCATTTGTCCACTGGGATTAAAAAACAAGCCTCGGCCCAAACTGGATTGCTTGCAGCATTTCTCCCTGCCCCAAATTTCCAATATTGAAGACTTTTTATGTGTGGAAAAAGCCACTCCATCTTTAGGGGTGAACAAAAGAGAAATTACTTGATGGGATGAGACACAAATTTCTCAACACAAAAGTGGTCTCTCTCTCCCTCTGCTGGTGAAAATATATCAACCCCCTTGGTCCATTCCAGACAAATCTTTTCCAAAACTATCAAAACACGAACCAACATAAAGAAAAAGAGAGGTGCAAGAAAGGAAAAAGGAAAAAAAAATAGAAATAAAAATAAAACTACAAAGTAGCTTGTTGATCTCTCTACAGAAGATAGTTATGTTCACCTCTTGCTTTATACTTGCAACATAATTCTTCTTTTTCTGCAATCTGTCCTAACAATCAGAACAATAAATCATAACTTCATTATTTTTTTATATTTAGCTTGATATAAGATAGCACATCCGAGCACCTTTTGAAGTCGAGATGCATGTATGTGGTTTGCAAAAACACGCTTCAATCCAACTGCTCATTTTTTTTAAGAGTTGAAAGATCTACAGGGTTTCCTGCTTGAGCATGAGAATGGCAAAGCTAAAACAATCCAGGCTACCAGAGGAATTATGGGAATTGAAGTCCAATGCCCTTTGGGTGGTATTATCTTGAGAAGGTATCCCTATACAGAGAGGTGACTTGGATGTGGTTCAGGAAGGCCTTTTTGTACATCTAACTATCTTAAATACAGCTTTTCCCCCCCATGTTCATCTTTTAAAACACACACAGGCCGGCTAAGTTTCACAACCCCAAAAACAGATGCTACCAATGCATCAAGCCAAAACTTTGTGCCACAGATGAGATACACTGTTTTATTAGATGTTTGGAAAAAACATTTTTAAAATGACCTTTATTGAGAAAAATTTAAAACTATGCAAAAAACAAACAAATTATACAGAACTTTATAAAGAAACCTGAATCCTAGCCACAGCCAAAGAGAGGCTTCCATTTGAGGGCTGCAGAGAAGGAGCACAACTTCTTCGCCTAGTTTAGCACCAACAAATAAAAATTAAGATCAGGGTGGCTACAGACCACCGATGTGAACAGTGCACCCTGTGTCTTTCCTGAGCAACTCCACAAATCTATGTTTCAGGCCAGCTTTTGTTGTTCCCAATTTCTTCTCTTCTATTAAAGAGAAGATGGTTGATGGTCAGTGTTGGATCATGACTCTCAACTTTTGCAGAAAGCTCAAGAAACTTTCTAGAAAACCTAAAGTCTGGGAAGGCCCATCAATCTGTAGTGGTGAGAGGACACCTATGAAGGTCACCTTCTACCGATGCTTTTGAGAAGTCAACATCAACCTTCTCAACTCAAGGTTGCAATCACAGGGACTTGGGCTGGCCAATGGAGTGGGCAAACCTTTCCCCTTTCATAGCAATCTAAGAAAACGGGAGAAGTAATAAGACCAGGGTTGCTACACAACGGCAATCCTTCTCTTTCGAGCAGGAGGAGTTTGGGGTGACATCTAAACTCAAGCTTCTCACTGGTCCCCAAGAAGAGACCTCGCAAGAGGTCCCCAAGGGGTGGGAAGACACACTGGGTGTCACCCAACACAAACCAGAGGACTTCTCTACTTCCATCCCACATTCAGTGCAAATTTGTGAGTTCTTCATCCTTCAGGCCATTGTGATTTCGTACCAGATTAAGGCCGTAGCTTACAAGATTGTTTGTCCTTCAGAAAGGTTAGTCACAAGAAGGCACTTTTCAGGCATGAAGGCTTCAAAAAGGAGGGTGGGGGGGAGAGAGGGAGCTTTTTCAACCCACGTTTTCTCCCAACCTGGCCCCCCAAAAATATTTGACAGCGAATGCTTCAAATCCATTCGTGTTGGTTGTATGTAATACTGCTCACCAACGGCATGAGAACAGAAGGAGGGGAAGTTGCAGGAGCAAACCCCTCCCCCCCCAAAAAAGCTTATTTATCTCCTTTTAGCAGCCATAGAACAAAGGACACTGAGGTCCAAAGTTCTTTCTTTCCTCCCTCTGGTCATTCTTCCAGCCCTCCCTACAAACAGCTCTTTTTTTTTTTTAATCCAGTGTTTCCTACTCTTAACATTGTGCACTGAAAAGGGACTGCACTGACTCTGAAGCTAGGGCTGTTTGATCTCCAAATACGCTGGGGTTATCATCTTCTGAAGACCTTCAATCAATCATCTGGAGAACATTGTTTCTGGAGAACATCATCCTTTCCTTGCGGGGCACGGAGTGCAATTCTAATTTAAGTTACATTGTCCCTGTCTCCAAGGATGCTTTTAGAAGTCTCAGAATATGTGCAAAATTAGAGAGAGAAAGAGAAGAAAGAAACCTTTCTTTCGTGACCAAGAAGCAAGTCATCGTGTATGGGAATTTGTCTCTGAGGGTTTCTAGAGACAGCAGAGAATCAAGGACCACGAAGATGGATGAGAAAACCAGAAAAAGCAGTAATACTGAAATCTAACCTAAAGAATTCCAACCCTGTTGGTCAGTCTGGAGAACTGGGACAACAAGGCACACGTTTCTCCCCTGGGAGAAATGGAAGGTATCTTCAGGTGAAAAAGTTAGGAGTGTCCTCCACACAAATACGAGTCTCCAGGAAGATAATTTGGCTTGCAGAGCAGCTGGGCTGTCCTGTTCTCTCTCTCTCTCTCCAGGAACATCCACGAGGAGTAAGGTTGGACCAGATCCATCAGTTTGGCTTCTGCAACCCACACCTGAGACAAAGGGAGCCCAGGTGGTTATCTCCCAGCCTCCTGGCGTTTCTGGAGCACTTCAATGACCTCGCCAATGCCATCTTCTGGAACCTGGAAGGAAGGGTATGGAGGAGATGAAAAGCCAGTTGCAAGGACACCTTTCAGGAAATGCCAAATATAAGGGAAGGCTCAAGCTATTTTTTGCGGTGGGGGGGTCGTCTTCAGATCTGTAACCAGTTCAATACTGCTATTAAGAACAACATTCCTGTCTTATTAAATTGGCCGCCATATTATTCTGACTGGGGGAAGGGAAAGGAAGGAAGAAGGGAAGGGAAGAGAAAGGAAATGAAGGAAAGAAAAGGAAGAAAAGAGAAAGGAAAGGAAGAGAGGAGGACAGGAAAGGAAAAAAGGAGGAAAGGAAGTAAGGAGGAAAGGAAAAGAGGAAAGGACAAAAAGAAAGGAAAGGAAAGGAAAGGAAAGGAAGAAGGGAAGGGAAGAGAAAGGAAAGGAAGGAAAGGAAAGAAAGAAAAGAGAAAGGAAAGGAAAGGAAAGGAAAGGAGGAAAGGAAGAAAAGAGAAAGGAAAGGAAGAAGGGAAGGGAAGAGAAAGGAAAGGAAGAAAAGAGAAAGGAAAGGAAAGGGGTTTAATTTACAGTCATAGTCACATCTTACATCTCAAAACAACTCAGGACAATCAACGTTTGGTCTAATGGTTAAGACACCAAACTAGAAACCAGGAGGTGGTGAGTTCTAGTCCCACACCTTTGCCATGAAAGCCAATTGGGTGACTTTGAGCCAGTCCCTTTTCCTTCGCTCAACCCATTTCCCAGGGTAGTTGTGGGGAAAGGAGGAGGAGGAAGGCATATTAAGTATGTTCGACACCTCAAGGTGTTTATAAAACAATAATCAAGGTGGAATGATATAAATTAAAAAACAAACAAACAGAAACCCTCGAAACAACAAATGCTTCAAACTCAGGATGTCCTCAAGCCCTTCCTGGCTTACCAAGGCGTGGTCAAAGTTGAAGGTGCTGATGTAATAGGCAGAGATGTCTGCACTGGCCAGTGGTTCAGCAATCTGGGCCACGATCCCACATTCATCTGCAGAAGAGAAGGACCAGGAGAGACAACAGCTTAATGCAGGGCCAACCTTCTCAGCTTTTGGAATTTGACCAAACAAGATGATCCTTTCCGGGGGAGAGAAACCCTTTCCTCCAGGCAGGGCTCTCCAAACTCGACAACTTTTAAGACTTGTGGACTTCAACTCCCATGGCTGGCTTGGAGATTCTGGGAGTTGAAGTCCCAAAATCTTGAAGTTGCTGAATTTGGAGAGTCCTGCTCTAGGAGAACACAGGACACCATCTCAGATCCATGAAATCGCTTGCGCTGATGGCTAGAAGAAATGAGAGTTGATTTCTTCCTGGAGTGGACATGGAAGTGGACATGGAAATTCCATTTCCAAGTGGACATGGAAATTCTGCTCCCAATTGTGGTCACAAGTCGAGGACTACCCATATTCTGTTTACTTCCAAGGGAATCTCTGATCTGCAGCACCATCATCATTGATAAAGTACAGAAAAAAAGAAAGTATAATGCAACTCACCAAAGCCCAGAGGCTGTCCACCAATTCTCACCATCCTCCAGAGTTCCCCTGAGGAACTGGTCAACAGCAGGTCGCTAGGGAACCTGGGAAAGGAGAGGAAAATCTGACATGTTCTCCACAATGTCATCCATTGGAGCAAAGCTAACCCAGATGGTTGCTGGACTCAGCTAAGGAACCTCTAAGATGTCTTCCACTGTCTGCTCTTTCATCAGTAGACCCAGGAGGTTCTCTGCCCAACACCATTCCTGTATGGATGATGCATATGCAACTAGGCTCTGTCTGTCACCAAAATGCTGAGCTCATGTTGATCATTCCAGAGAAAGAGGGTTTTTTTTTCCCCTATCATTACTTGGGAGGTATGTGGGATTAAATCCTTTTGGTGTTAAAAAAATTGTATTTTGCTTTTAAATTTACAATTCTGTGAATCAATTTAAGCCAAATCAATGATTCCATCTTGCAGTTTTGGCCACTTAAGTCCTCTCAAACTATAATCTGCCAATCCATCGTGATAGGTCAGGCATCAGACTTCACAAGGATTACTGGAACTCTTACTTATTGTAACGGGCGTATAACAACAGAATTTTGAAAATCCAGCAGAATTTTTCTCTCCTGACTCTTACATGAAAGAGAATCAAGATGGGGTAATCTTGAGTTTCTTTCTCACTCTTTTCTCCTTTCCATGGCTATGTTGAGTTTATTAACTAATACAGAAGAGCACAGAAAAACTGAGTTGGAAGGGAGCTTTGAGGTCTTCGAGTCCATTCCCCTCCCCAAGCAGGAGACCTTATGTATCCTGGACAAATGGCTGTCCAGTCTCTTCTTGAAAACCTCCAGTGATGGGGCTCCCACAACTTCTGGAGGGAAGTTGTTCTATTGATTGATTGTTCTCACTGTCAGGAAATTCCCCCTCGTTCTAGGTTGCATCTCTCCTTGGTTAGTTTCCATTCATTGTTTCTTGTTCTTCCTTCAGGGGCTTTGGAGAGAGATTGCCCCCTTCTTCTTTATGGCAGCCCCTCAAATATTGGAACACTGTTAACATTTCACCCTTAATCCTGTATTCCTCTTTCAAGATTATCTCCATAGACCTCTAAGTAAGTCAAATGAGAATTCATCTTTCAACAAATCTATGGAACATCACTGCAGGTGTTGCAATTATTAGTTCTGGTGTAATTACTCCTACTCAGAGGATTGCATTCCTCTAAGCCACAGCAAAACACAACACTCCCCTTTGTGTGACACTCACTTTTTCTTGGTCTCTGCATCCATGACAATGGAGATGTAGCCCTCAATCAGTGAGAAGGCAAAGAAAGTAATGGACTCTTGATTGTTAGCAGCTCCATCTTTTGGTGGGCTGAAAAAGCCAAAGAAAGAAATGTCAATCTCAAATTTTGGACCATAAATGTCTCCTATTATGGACACATAGGACTTTTCTATTGCTATAAAAGAAAGGACGTGTGGTCCTCCCACATTGGAGCTTAGATCACACAATCTGATCACAGAAGAAAGATAAGATTATGAAACGTTCTGCAGGAGAAGGAGAGGCTGGGTTGGAAGGCGGCGTAAAAGGTGTCATCAGTTTAGAATCGTTGCATTGTCACAAAAGAACCCAGTACAGCCATGTGGATTCCTCTGAGCCTTATCTATTGCCAATTTGGCTCTGATCATTAGTTGACCAGAGCCTCAGAGGTAGCAATGATATGGGCAGTCCTTGATTTATAATCGTTCGTTTTAATGACCGTTCAAAGTTACAACGGTACCAAAAAAAAGTCAGTTATGGTTGTTTTTCACGCTTACAACTATTGCAGCATCTCCATGGTCATGTGATTAAAAATCCAGGTGCTTGGCAGTGGACTCATATTTATGACTATTGCAATGCCCTGGGGTCACATGATCCCCTTTTGCGACCTTCTGATAAGCAAAATAATGGAGAAGCCGGATTCACTTCACAACTATTTTACTAACTTAACAGTGCAATGGTTCACTTAACAACTGTGGGGGGGAAAGGTTGTAAAATGGAGCAAAACTCACTTGAGAACAGTCTCGCTTAGCAAGGGAATTTTAGGTTCCACTGTCATAAGTCGAGGACTACCTATAAACTCTGGCCTAGAGCACTCCTGGTGGATCTTCCCTTTTTTTTCTTAGCAACCTTCTTTTTTTTCCCACACACACAACCAGCACACATCAATCACTCACCTGGCTGAGTAGAACAAGACATCGATAAGTTTCGTGGCGATGGCTGGCAAGGTTTCGGGGGCGATGCTGAGAATGCAGAATCTGTTCTGAGGAGTCTGAATGGGATGGACCGTGGCGTTGAACTCTGGGAAGCAGAGAGAGAGAGAGAGAGAGAGAGAGAAAGGGAGGGAGGGAGGGAGGGAGGGAGGGAGGGAGTTAGTTCTAAGTTGGAGCTCTCTCTTTGTGATTTTCCACCCATTATGTGATGACCCAGGCATGGCACAAAGGCAACATAGTCACATAAGTAAGAAAAGTCCCTTTAATACCTCTAACTTTGCCCCCAGTGTCCAGTTACCTTCATCTGGAGAAAAAAACTCTTCCCAAAACAGCCTTTAAGTGGAGGAAATTCAGTCCGAAAACAAAGTACATACAAACTAAATAAAAATCCACACTAACCACTCTGCAGTAATTAACTTGATGGGTCAGGATAAGGAATTGCAGACTTCAAAAGCCAGCAAAACACACACAGTTGGGAATACCAGATGACGATACCAGATAATTCATGATTTGCTTGCAACAAGTTGCTGTGCGCAATCTCCCTTTTTAAACACTGTGTTCCCAGGTAGGGCTAATGAAGGGAATCAGGGCCCTTTCCTCCCCCATAAGCCATGCAACCCATGTTGCTCCCTTCTCCGTTCCTCATTGTGTGCCCAAGGATGAAGAAGGGGTGGGCCTGGGTCTTCCTCTGAACTTCCTCTCCCTTGTTCTACCTCTTCCCTGCTCTGCCCAGCTGGACATTGCCCTTCTCCAGTTTCTTCCCCAGCCACCGGAGCCACATTCCCACTCCCTGTCAGCTGCTCAACCTCTCCCTTGGAATCATATTCCGACAGGGGCATCACCCATTACTTTTTGTCCTGCCCTCTGGTGCTTTGGAGCACAAGTCAATCCCTTCTTCTCAGTCTCTCAAATATTAGAAGTACTCAAGTACTAGAATTCATCCGTGTTGGTCTCACCAAGAGAAAATCCCACCTTGCTTTGCCTTGTGGAACCCGTTGCTGATGTCTTCACAGTTTGCAGGGGCCAGTTCTCCATTCTCCTCCTTATAAATTTCAAATTCGCTGGCCAAGGTGTGGATGACCACGGGCAGATCCTTCTCCCGGACCTGAAAGGCAGACCAAAGATCACCCAAATTACAGCATTGCATTGCGGCTTCCATTATGAACGGCTTCCATTTCTCCCACTGGAGCACAGGGTTGGACTAGAAGACCTCCAAAGTCCCATCCAAACTCTCCGTTATTCCAAATCCTGACTTGATGCTGGTTGGCTAGCTGCTCCCTCTCAGTGTCAGCCGCATCACCTCCCATTTACTTTTTGAACCCAGCCCTTTATCGTACCACGGTACCCACCCTGACTCTGGAACCGTCTGCCCCAAAAGCTCACCAAAATAAAATCCGTCTGGTAGGTGGACAGCATTAAGACAGAGACATTATGTTCGGCCAGGGGTGCGATGACAGATTTCGCAATCTTGGTGACTCCGATAGGCTGGTTGTTGAGGGAGGTGCTGCCGTTAGATGAAACATTGAGTACCAGCCAGGTGGAATCCACCACTTGTAGGTACTCAGAGGCATGAAGTTCTGGAAGAAATGTGAGAAAACCTCTTGGAGATCACACAAGAGCATAGAATCATAGGGATAGAAGAAAATCACAGAGTGGGAAGGACCTTGGGGATCTTCTAATCCAACCTTCTGCTCAAGGCAGGAGACCTTATATGGTCACAGTAAAATAGCCGCCCAGTCTATTTTTGTTGAAAACCTCCAATAATGGAGCACCCCGACTCCAGGAGGCAAACTATTCACTGATTCATTGTTCTCACTGTGAAGAAATTCCTTCTTAATTCCAGGTTGCTTCTCTCCATGATGAGTTTTCCATCCCTTGTTTCTTCTCCTGCCTTTAGGGGCTTTGCAGAATAGCTTGACTCCCTCTTCTTTGGGGCATCCCCTCAAATATTGGAAGACTGCATCCATGTCTCCCCTGGTCTTTCTCTTCATTAAGCTGGGCATACCTAGTTCCCATAGCTGTTTGTTTTAGTCTTGTGATCATGTTGTTTAACTTCTGGTAAGCTTGAAGATTTTTTTAAACAATATACAGTCCTATATCCTATTGACTGTCTACCCCATAATTTTTTAAAAAGTGAGCTAGAAGCTCAAGATAATTTAGGTGGGTTTTTTTTACCTAGAGAAAAAAAAAATCTTTATCTCCCAGTGGGTCAGCTCTAACAGATACACAGCAGCTCATATTTCAGAATAAACCATGATGTCTACACCTCAGTTAATTTCCAGGTTTAAAATAAATCAAAGTGAGGTTTTGTGTGTTTTTTAAAAAAAATATAATTTACACTCAGAAACTGAAGGGATATTGGGGTGGATCCCAGATTCTGTGAAAGCCGGACTGTGATTTCAGGCAGGGGTTTCCAAACGAGGCCAATATAAGACTAGTGGACTTCAACTCCCAGAATTCCATGTGTGGCTAGCTGTGGGAATTGTGGGAGTTGAAGTCCACAAGTCTTAAAGGGGCCGCAAGACTCCTGATTTACGGCATCCAGGGAAAGAAAGTTTAAAAGAAAACTGATTTGGAAAAGAAGGCTACAGAGGAAACTCAGAATGGCTCTCCTCCAAATTGGGTTAAAAATTAAGATATTTCATTTTTTCAGATGACTGGATCTTTTCAGTAGAGATGGAAGCCTGTTCATGGTCCTCAGAGGATCAAAGTTGACCACTGGGCAAATTCCTTCAGAAGGAGGAAGGGGGGGGAGAGGAGAAAACAACATTTTTCCTCTTTTTCCCCAGTCACAANTCCTCAGAGGATCAAAGTTGACCACTGGGCAAATTCCTTCAGAAGGAGGAAGGGGGGGGGAGAGGAGAAAACAACATTTTTCCTCTTTTTCCCCAGTCACAATTCCCCACCACCACCATCACAAAATGCAACTGAGAGGGACACCCGATCTAAGGAACAAGAAATGAGATGTCTGAGCCATCTTAGATTTACCACCCAGAATCCCACCCCCCCAAAATAAAGCACAACAATACTTTCACAAATGTTAGGAGGTTGCATTTACTGGAGCTATTCAGAACAACGCAAAACCAGTGGATAGCACTTATTCCTCTTCCTTCCTCCCTCCCTCTCTTTCTCTCTCTCTCCAGGAAAACAATCCTCTTGAAAGAATTTCCGAGCAGGATAACGAAACCGTAAATTATACAGTTAAATATTATGGTTGCTATCTTTCTGACTCTTCTTTCATCCTCTTCATCTCATCCCTTCTCTTTTCTCCTTCCTTCCTTCCCTCTCATCCTTCCTTCCCTTTCACCTTAACTCCTTTTCTGTCATACCTTCTCCCCATCTCATGTCCCTTCCTTCTTTTCCTTCCTCCCTTCCCTCCCTAGCCCACTGTTATGCCCCTTCCTTCCTTCCCTTTCTTGTCCCTTCCTCCATTTTTATCCCCCGTTCTTCCTTCTTTCCTCCCCTCCCTATTCCTCTGTTGTGCCCTTTCCTTCCTTCCCTTCCTCCCTTCCCTCCTTATCCCATTGTTATGCCTCTTCCTTCCTTCCTTCCTTCCTTCCTTCCTTCCTTCCTTCCTTGTTCTTCCCTCCATTTTTATCCCGTTCTTCCTTCTTTCCTTTCCTCCTTATCCCACTGTTATGCCTCTTCCTTCCTTCCTTCCTTCCTTCCTTTCTTCCTTCCTTCCTTCCTTGTCCCTCCCTCCATTTTTATCCCAATCTTCCTTCTTTCCTTCCCTCCCTATTCCTCTATTGTGCCCCTTCCTTTCTTTCTTCCTCCCTCCCTCCCTCCCTCTTTTAGCCCTTCTCCCTTTCCTTCTTTCCCCCTTTATGTTGGTCTACAACCACAATAAAGATTTGATTTCATTCAAACTCTTCCCCCCTCCCCATGCAGCCCGTTTCTCTCTCCCACCCCCCACTTCCAGGAAGCACCAGGGGAGTTTCCTTTGCCCTATCCCCATGGGTGGACATGTTCCCTGGGAACAGCACAAAGCTTTTCTCCCAGCCTCAGAAGATCCCACCTTCCCTCAACCTTTGCCAACCTGCTGCCAAGGCCGCTTTGGAGCCACTCCAGGGTCCAGCGATACAAAAGCTACTACGGTCAGCAAGGACTGGCCAGCAGAATAGTTTCCCCCTCCCCGTGCTCCACCGGGCAAGTGGAACACCCTGAGATAAACANTGCCAAGGCCGCTTTGGAGCCACTCCAGGGTCCAGCGATACAAAAGCTACTACGGTCAGCAAGGACCGGCCAGCAGAATAGTTTCCCCCTCCCCGTGCTCCACCGGGCAAGTGGAACACCCTGAGATAAACATCTGTTCCCCTTCATCGTTGGAAATCTACAGATGGGAAGCCAAGAGTTTGTTCCCTTTCTTGGAATCGCGGGAACACCCAGCCAAAGAGTCCAACAGAAGCAGAGATATCATTTCCATTTTCCAGGGCTGCAACTTCCTCCTATTTGTCGGCCCTGCATCGCAGCTGGGGAATTCTAGGAATTGAAACCCAAACATCTGGAGGGCACCTATTTGGTTGTATCCCTTCCAAAATAATCCCATTCACAGGAAGCGACTTTGCACCGTGTTAAAACTGGCCGCTCAGAATGGTTGCACCAGAATCCACCAACTACCTTCTGTTTAGGAGCACTAGGAGCAAATTGGGGGTGGTTTGTGACTTTTTTTCCCCCCTCCAAAAGTTCCAGATGTTCC
This sequence comes from Laticauda laticaudata, assembly GCA_004320025.1. Taxonomy (NCBI): domain Eukaryota; kingdom Metazoa; phylum Chordata; class Lepidosauria; order Squamata; family Elapidae; genus Laticauda; species Laticauda laticaudata. The sequence goes on from BHFT01004174.1 coordinate 98,966, forward strand.
CTCGGAATAGTAGAGGGTTGAGGGAGAAGCACTGGATAAAAATCCGTAGGGAAATGTCAGGATTAATGGGGCAAAAAGAGAGAGAAAAGGGAGGAGGATGGAAATTACCCCCAAAGGATTGCAAAGGTACTTAGAATATGTGGTTTTGATGATTAGGAAAACAATGGGATAATAGAAATAATAGAAAAAAATGAGCTTTTGGGGGGGAAATCATAGAGTGGAAGGCAGTTTTGTAGTTCTACTATATATCTGCTGTAAAAGAAATTGTCAGAGGCTCCTTCCTCCTTCCTTTCCCTTCTTTCCTTTCCTTCTTCCCTTCCCTTCTCTTCCCTCCCTCCTCTCATCTTTCTTCCTTTCCTTTCCTTTCCTTCTCTTCTCTTCCCTTTCATTCCTTTCTTTCCTTTCCTTCCCTTCTTCCCTTCCCTTCTCTTCCCTCCCTCTCTCATCTTTCTTCCTTTCCTTTCCTTTCCTTTCCATTCCTTCTTCCCTTCCTTCCCCTTCTCCCTTCTTCCTTTCCTTTCCTTCCCGCCTTTCCCTCCTTCCCTCACCCCTCCCTTCTTTTTCTTAACCCTTAACCCACTGGATGATCTTTATGGAGTACACCCACAGGTCCCAATTCCAGGTTCCCAGCCTGATGACATTCCTTCTGATCTGTATCTTTATTCTCTTGCAGTCCCTTTCTCTCCAACCAGTCTGTGCTGCAGGATAGAGGGAGGAAAACAAAACTGTGCCACCTATACCGACTTTAACGGCAGTCACATAACTGAGGTAAGCAGTGAAGATAGGAAAGAGTCAGAAATAGGCTACAAACTTATTGTTTTCAGTCCTGGCCACAGAGGAACGAGCGGTCAATAAATGAGGAAATACCTGCACTCCAAAAGGTGTTCATACCTTTGAAGCCATCTTCATCCACCATGATGGTATAGTCTTCAGGAGTTTCTGTTAAGCTGAAAAACCGACACCTGGGAAAAAAGGAGAGCGTGAAGTCAAACTTATGAACTGGTTCTGTGAAATTTTCCTCCCTTTGGACAGAAATTGGAAAAATCACCCTCAACCCCCAAGCATCACCAGGCCCAATTCGGATTAAGGCTCCACCCCAGGATGTATTTCTGTATCCCTATCTGGGAATCGAGATAGACAGTTTGGTCTAGTGGTTAAGGCACCAGGCCATGATTTAACACTGTAATTCCTGCCTCACTTGGTTGTAAGTCAAGATCTACCTGCATTCTTGTCTAATGCAAATATTTCTGTATCTGTATATATTCCTAACACATTTATATTACTGACATTATTTTCAGCTACTGCATGCTCTATAAATGAGTCCCCTATTTTACTATACCACTCCATACAAAGTCTACATCTATAGACCAACCAATCATCGGTGGCGAATCCAATCAGGCCCTCATACCATTGAGTGAAAGATATATTTATTTTGCCAATGTGGCAAGTCCTTTGGCCAAACTAAGTCACCCTTATATTACAAAAAAAATCAAGATCCTTGAAGAGGCTTTGGAGCAGCAAAGCAAATCCCCAGAAGCGTTTAAACTAGGGGTCTCCAATCTTGGCAACTGTGGACTTCAATTCCCAGAATTCCCCAGCAAGCTGAAGTTCACAAGTCTTAAAGTTGCCAAGGTTGGACACCCTTGAATAAAACTCTACATTTTCCTCTCTAAAAGGTGGAGACACCCTGATTTTCAACTATTCAATCATCCATCTTTCTTTCTTTCTTTTCTTTTTCTCTCTTTTTCTTCCCCTCCTTTCCCTCTTTTCTTTTTTCTTTCTTTCTCTCTTCTTTCTCTTTCACTTGCACTCTTTTCTTTCTTTCTTGTTTGTTACTTTCTTTCTCTTTTCTCTCTCTCTCTTTCCTTTCTTTAATTTCTTTTTCTTCCTTCCTTCCTTCCTTTCCTCCCCCCTCTCTGTTTCTTTCTTTTTTTCTTTCTTTTTCTTTCTTTCTTTCTCTCTCTTCCTCTCCCTCCCTCTCTCTCTCATGCAGACGCACACAGACACACTCCAGCAAAATATTTCAGGCTACCCCTTCAAGCTTGGGAGAGAAAAAAATAAAATAAAAATCCACTGATATTTTACCCAGGGCCTCTTAAAACAACCAAAAGAAAATGATCCAGCTGCCCCCAACTGCAGTCACACAACACAAGCCTGTTTAACCACAACAGGGAGATGCCCTGCCCTTTCTGTCGGACACACAACTTGTTTATTCCCTCGCCAGAGTTGGAGAAAGGGGGGAAGAAAAGATTGTTTGAGCAGATCAAATGGGCCGGAATGAAACGGATTGCTGATTCACGTGCTTGGAGTTGGTGCATGTAACGTCCAGCTCATTGGTGGCAAATCAGCCACAAATGCTGGTGTTTTTCTCACCCCCCCCAAAAAAAAACAAAAATAAAATAAAATAAAATTAGGCACCGCAAAAGGATTAAGCCAGATTTTTTGAAACCATTTCAGGCTTTGATAGACGAGAATATCTGTAGCTCAGCGTTCAACTGTGAGGTCCTTGGTGTTTTCTGAGCTTAGCGGTTTTCTTGCAGACGTTTCATGAACCAACTGAGTAACACCATCAGTGCCAATGGGTTTAAAGGCTCGTTTATCATGCTGCTTTTTAAAACCACAATCAAAAAATCTGTTGCTTTTCTACAATTTTTAGCCACCACAGAAAGAACTGTAAACGTAAAGCAAACAACTTTAACCTAGGCAGGGCAGAGCAGAAACCTTAGCTTTTTCTAATGAACAGTCCTAGAATTCCAATAAAAGTAATCCTTATTTAGCAAACACAGTTGGCCACTTGGCCATTAAACAAAGCAGTCCCTAAGTGAATCCTCAAAAGTGTTTATGATCTGACTTCAGCATGGCTGGTTGGGGAATTTGACCATTTGATGATACCATTTAGCCGGAATGGTATAAGATCGCCTTATATCAGGGGACCAGGGGTTGGACTAGAAGACCTTTGAGGTCCCTTTCAACCCTATGATTTTTTAGCTGGCTGGGGAATTCTGGGAGTTGAAGTCCACCCATCTTGAAGTGGCTGAGTTGGAAAAAACAGTGAGCTAAATTTACCAAATCATTTCGCTGGCTGACCAGATTTTGGGAGAAAAAGTTCAACAGGTGAGTTAAAATTCACCAAAGGCAGCAAGCAGAAATCAGGTGAGAAGGAAGGGAAGAGGAAAAGGCAAGGAGGAAGGGAAGAACGACAAAGGGGAATTTAAGGAAAAACAAGAGTGAAGAAATCTCATCAGCAAATTACCTGGTGATCCTAGGTGATCAGAATGCCGTATGGGCGGTAAGCAAGCCTCAATATTTTTCTTCCATGTTTGCCAGAAATATAAATATATTTTCTTTTCAGTAAGGCCACGAATACATCAATAACTTTCAGGGTTATGAAAAGTGAAGCCATTTCACATCACGGAGGGGGAAAAAAAAACATTATTTTTTTTTCCTGGCTTCATGTTGATTTAAGTCCTGGGCCATCCCTTTCACTGTACAAAGATTAAGGAAGATTTTTTTTTCCTTCACTCTAACAGCCAAACTTTTAGTTTTTTAAATTGGAAACTGTTTCGGACTTGTTTACAGAGCAGCCTTAAGGCTTTTCAAAACAAGAACAGGAATTTGTTGTTTTTCTAGGATGTGTGTAGCTATCACAGAAAGAAGTGTAAAACAAACAAGAAAAGAAACAGCCCTTTGAAATGGAGTGAGGCAAAAGGTGAAAAATGCAAAGCATATTTTCCAGAATTATTTTGTTTTACATCCACAATTGGACACATTCTAGGTACCGTTTTGTGCCTCTGCAAAGGCACAACTTCAAACTCTGCTTTTTCAGAGAAAACCCTAATTTTTTTTTGTTTAAAAACCACTGGGTGGGGGAGGCGATTTGTACCTTTTGGAAGCTGCAGAGATTAAAGAGTTAAGCAGCCAGATAAGATGCGGAGTAAGCAGCTAAAGGAAGTAGGAAACGGCTTGCAAAGCAGGAATTGGTGGAGAACAATAGGTAGTAATGCCAAGGAACTGCGCTGGAGAAAGACGCCAGTCTAAGAACAAAATAGAAAACAGAATTAGGCCATAAGGACTGCTAGGAAGGAAGTTTGGGAGAAAAAGAGGAAGGCAATTGCACAACTAGCTGACTTGGAAACTGTAGAAGGACCAGGGGAGACATGAGAGCAGGCTTCCGATATCTGAGGGGCTGCCCCAAAGGAGAGGGAGTCAGGCTACTCTCCAAAGCACCAGAAGGCAGGACAAGAAGCAACGGGTGGAAACTTACAAAGGAGAGAAGCCAACCTAGAATTAAGGAGAAATTTCCTGGCAGGGAGGCCAATTCACCCGGTGGGACTGCTTGCCACAAGAAGCTGTGGGTGCTCCATCACTGGAGGTTTTCAAGAAGAGACTGGACCACCTTTTGTCTGGAATGGCATAGGGTTTCTTGCCGAAGCAGGAGGTTGGACTAGAAGACCTCCAACATCCCTTCCAACTCTGTTGTTCTGTTTTTGTCTTCTGTTACAAATTTCATACTGATTGCACATTCTGAGCTGGCAGGCTTCGTTTTTATCTCCAAGGGTGCAAAAGCAACTTATGAAACCAGAGAGAAGTTGCCAGACAAACAACCAACAACCTGCTTGGTGCTGATAGGGAGCCAGCTGTGCCCTCCAGATGTCCTGAACAGATGACTCTGAAAATCCTCTTTCAAAACACACACACACACGTTAGAAAACTGAAGAGGGAATTTTCCACTGTCTGAGATTCTTTGCTATGGCAAAGATAAGCAAGGAAAACAATAATGACCTCCGAAAAAGCTTTAGCTAAGCTTAACTGGGATGGAAGCAGAATTCCTCAAATCCCTATACAGGTAGTCCTTGACTTATGACAACTGAGCCCTAAATATCTGTTGCTCAGCAAGATGGGCGTTAAGGAAATTTTGCCCCATTTTTCCTACCGATGTCATTAAGTGAATCAATGCACTTGTTTATGTTAGCCACACGGTTGTTAAGCAAATCCAGCTTCCCTTTGCTTGTCAGAAGGTCGCAAAATGGGATTGCGTGATTTCCCCAAAAAACTGCAGCGGTCATAAATACGAAGCGATTGCCAAAGGTGTGGATTTTGATCACCTGACTACAGGAATGCTGCTACGGTTGTTAAGTGTGAACAGTGGTCTAAGTCAGTGACGTTGTAGGTTCAAACAGTCACTAAACAAATGGCTGGACGTGGAAAACTACCTGTAGTAACTTAACTACCTGCTAATTCTATAAATGAAGTCAAGTAGCATTTTTATCAATCGCAATTCTCCCACAAAAATAGAAGTCAGAACTAAGAATTGGAGCGTTCATGGATATAAAAACCTCAACACTTCTTAATTAAAAGTGGCACAATAATCCAAGGCAGCTTAAAAACAGAGACAGCAACCAACAATCCTGATATTGCAAAAACAAACAAACCAAAGTTTGAAAGACCAAAACAAATGCCAAAGACAGCAGGAATTTAGCAATAAGTCCCCCCTTTTAAAAACATTTTTAAAATTATTTCTGCAATTCCAAAGACCCCTCCCCCCCCAAAAGAGCAAAACCTTAAGAAAGAGAGAGAAGGGGGGGGAGAGAAGGGAGAAGAGAGAGAGGAGAGGGGGGGGGAGAGACAGAGAGATGGAAAGAGAAGATATGAGAAGAGAGAGAGAGAGAGATGGAGGAGAGGGGGGAGGGGAGGAGAGAGAGAGAGGAGAGAGAAGAGACGGAGGAGAGAGATGAGAAGAGAGAGAAATGGAGGAGAGAGGGGGAAGGGGAGGAGAGAGAGAGAGAGAGATGGAGGAGAGAGAAGAGATGAGAAGAGAGAAAGGGAGGAGAGAGGGGGAAGGGGAGGGGAGGAGAGAGATGGAAGAGAGAGAAGAGATGAGAAGAGAGAGCAGAGAGAGAGAGGGATGGAGGAGAGTGGGGAAGGGAGGAGAGAGAGAGAGGAGAGAGAGAGAGCCTGCCAACTCTTGCAACAAAGTGCAGGAAAAAGCAAATTGCTTCAAGAAGGGAAAATAAACATAATTTGCTCCAAAGGGGAAAAAAAATAAATTGCTTCAAGAGAAATCAGCCCTTGGCTGGGAGAGGAAAAAAAAGAAAAAAAAAGCTGTTTATTTTCCTTCAAGGCTTTCAGACCAGCCTTGGGGGCGTCTCATCCTGGTTATGTCAGGATCGCACCCGGGTGCCCAGTGCCAAAGTCAATGTGGCATTTAAAAGGCAGGGGAAAGGGATCCTCCTGAGCTAATTGGGGTCCAAGGAGCCCCTTTTCCAGACCCGGGGAAAAGTTAGGCCTTGGCCGTCCCTCCCCCCCCAAAAATAAACCACAGGAGCAGTCAAAGCCAAGGTTCACGGGCACCTTTTAAAAAAGATTGTGCACAATTTACGGCATTTGGTCTTTGGGTGGGGAGGCTGCATTCCTGAATTTATGGGGCCACAACTCCAACCTCCCATCTGGGGACGATGGAAGATGCAGTCCAAGAGCTCTCGAAGAAGCCCAGGTTGGAAGAAAAGAATTTTAAAGATTTTAAATTTAAAAAGACTATGCAGAATTTACAGTATTTGGGTTTTGGCTGGGGAGGCTGGTGCAGTCTCCATTCCTGAAATTAAGGGATGGCAACTCCTTGGGAACAATGGGAAATGTAGTCCAAGCGCTCTAGAAGGGCCCAGGTTGGAGGGAATCTTTCTCTTTAAGAGATACTCTCCCTCCCAGTTCCCAAATGGGTGTAATCTTGCACACAACTCCTCTCTCTTTGGCTCAACCCTGCCATTTCTTTGCAGATCTGGTCGGCCTCTTCTGGGTTTTGAGTTTCCCCTGACTACAAGTCCCATCGTTCCCAGACCAACCCAGCCAGTTGGTCTGCATGGTGAGAGCCTAAGCAAAGCAAAAAAGAAAGCCAGATATTGGGGGGAAAGCCTGGGGGACAGGTAGGTTCCCACTTCACCTGGGCTCGGTTGCAATACTCCACAGGATCTCCAGGTGGCAGGAGAAAGCACCTTTGTCGCCATCTACAGGGCTTCTGGAGAACTGCAGTCCGCTTTTTGATGCCCAGAAAGATTGTGGGCATCTTCACGGGCTACCGACAACCACGATATGGCAACAGACCCAACTCTGCTCTGTGCACCTGTGCACCGGACTGCCGCTCTCTTGTATACACGCTTGTGTGACACTTGTATACACACCCAGACATGCCCACGTCATGCCTCCATCCTTAATGTGCAAGCACACAGCAGAGAAGTTGTTTCCTCCCCCCCCCCCCGCACATACTGGTCAGAACAACAGAGCTGGCGGGTCCTTCGGCTCCCCCCTCGCCAATTCGGAGCACGTGTGCACACACCGGCTCTGATCCACGCCGGGGGTCGCTCCGATAACGCTCCGCCTGCGCAGCTCCTCCAGCCCGCCTTCCGCGACACGCGTGTCAGTGCCTTGCCAACGGCACCAACGCCCGTGTCTGCCCGGTCTCTCCAGGAGGCGAGCCGCGGCGACACGCGCGTCTGCGCCCTCCCGACGGCACCCACGTTCTGCACAGTCCCTCCTCCACTTGGCGACGCAACGGCCCCACGCGCGCCTCCCTCCGGCCCCGCCGACACGCGTGTCTGCGCCTCCTCACGTGCGCGCCGCCCCACCTGCTGCGCTGGGGCAGGAGCAGCATCCTGAGCAGCGGGTGGGTGTAGAGCCAGAGGCCGCGGCGGGCGAGGCTGAGGACCCGCACGCGGGGCTCCAGGATGCGCAGCTCCATGGCGCAGCCCGCAAGGCCGGCGCGCAGCCCCAGCGCCGGGCTTTACGCAAGCCGGGCCCGCGGCGCCGCCTCCCGCCCCAGGCCCGGCCCGGCCCCCCGGCCCGCCTCCGCCCTTCGCCTCGGCCCGGGCCGCCTCTGAGCTCGTGCAGAGCGCGCCTCCGCCGGTGCTGAAAGGGAGCCGGGGCTTCCTTCGCCCGACCCCGCTCGGCCGCCCTTCCTCCCCTTTTCCTGCCTGTTTTATAATCTCTCAACTTTCGATTTTTTTCTTTTATTCCTTCCTTCTCCCTCCCTCTCCCTCTCCCTCCTTTTCTTCCTGTTTTATCTCTCTTCATTTCGATTTTTTCTTTCATTTAATCCTCCCCTCCTAACTTCCCTTTCATTTCCTCCCTTCCTCCCTCCCTTCCCGTTTTATCATTTTTCTTTTCATTTTTCTTTTAACCCTCCCTTCCCTTTCATTCCTTCCTTCTTCCTCTCTCCTTCCTTCCTTCCGGTCATGTAATCTTTATCTCTTTCAATTTTTCTCCTGCCTTGCTCTTAATTATATGACAGGAAGGAAGGAAGGATTATCTCTTTTAATTTTTTTTCCTGCCTTGCTCTTAATCCTTCCTCCTTTCCTTTCCTTTCCTTCCTTCTTCCTCCCTCCTGCCCTGCCCTCCTCATCCTCTGTGCCATGCTCACATTTTTCTCCTCTACACGCCCTTCAACTTGGGGTGTTTCTAACGTTCTCCGCTGCTCCCTCTGCATGTTCCATGCGGAGAATGTTCTCCTTCTTGTCTCCCGGCCTTTGATGGAAAAGCAGAGATAATAGATCCAAAGACAGGCTGATTCAAGTTGCAACGGGCCTGCTCGGTGCCCACAGCAAATGTTTCTGCCACAGCTGCGAAGACACAAGGGGGTGTTTGCGCATAACAGGTCGGTTTTTCTGTTGTGGTTGCCCCCAGCCTGGCCCAAAACTTGATTAAAAAAAAAACAACACCAGACCTGCAAGAATCAGAATTCCTGGCCAGGTGAATTGAAGCCTACAACTCCCTTAATGCCTCCAGAAGTTGTGAATGATCCAACACTGGAAGAGTTTTAAGAAGAGATGGGACAACCCTTTGTCTGAAATGGCTTAGGGCAGAGGTCTCCAAACTTGGCCTTGTGAACTTCAACTCCCAGAATTCCCCAGTCAGCCATGCCTTCTTTTTTTCTCTCTCTTAATCTCCTAAAGTGGAGAGAGATTGCAGAGGAAGGGATTGCAAGAGAGTCAGCTATGCTGGCTGGAGAACCCTGGGAGTTAAAAAGTCCACAAGTCTTAAAGTGGCCAAGTTTGGAGACGTATGGCATAGGCTCTGCTGCTGGAATAGGGGGCTGGACAAGAAGACCTCCCAGGGTCCCTTCCAGCTCTTCTCATTCTGGATTCTGCATGCTTGTCTAAATGTCCAGCTATGACATTAGTTGAAATCGCGGTTGGTCCACTAAACCAGGGGTGTCCAACCTTGTCCACTCACAGACTTGCGGACTTCAACTCCCAGAGTTCCTCAGCTAGCAAAGCTGGCTGAGGAACTCTGGGAGTTGAAGTCCGCCAGTCTGAAAGTGGACAAGGTTGGACACCCCTGCAGTAAACCATGGATTGGAAAACGCCCAGAGGCTGGATTAAAGTCACCCGTTAAATCCAAACCAAGTAAAGCCACATTCCAGTTCAAGAAAATAAGGGCAAACCAGCCCTGCCAACATACTTTCCCCCCTGAAGTCTTTTGCAAACCGCTTCACATCCCCCGCAAAAAAAATAAATAAAAAAAAGCCGTTGGAAGGGCAGCCATGCGCCCGATTTCAGAACTGACATGTCATTTGAAAAGCACACACATCCGTTAAAATTTTTCCCATGGCAAATGGGAGGATCACAAGAATCGGAGCAGAGACTGTGGAAAAATCTTCCAAACTGGGGGGGGTGGGGAATAAATAAATAAGTCAATGAATTTGAGGGCGAGTGTCTATATAGCACACCTTCCCAGGTTCTCCATGGCTTGGAAATGGAATGGATCAGGGACTGAAACCTGCATAAAGTTGGGCTGCTTTCTTACAACCCATTTTCCTGACATTTTTCCCCCTAGTTTATGGAGCTTTAATAATTGCGTTTATACACTGAAGTGCCCATTTGATTATTAAGAGGAAAGAAAATAAAGAGATTTAAAATGCAGACGCCAAATACTGCGAGATACTTTTTTCCCTTCTCTCTCTCCCACTCATTGCCACCCGTAATGACAAGTAACAGCTTACGATTCAAAAATATTTTAACAGGGTCAAACCAAGTTAAGCCAAGCTTCCCTCTCATTTTCAAGGTCATGCTGGTCTGTTAGGTCATATAGGTCAGGGGTCTCCAAGGTTGGCCACTTTAAGACTTGTGGACTTCAACTCCTAGTTTTGTTGGCTGAGGAATTCTGGGAGTTGAAGTCCAAAGTCTTAAAGTGGCTAAGGTTGGAGACCCCTGAGTAGTCCTTGACTTAGAACCATTCATTGAGTGACCGTTGGAAGTTACAGTGGCACTGGAAAAAAAAGGGTTTTTTTTTTCAAAAGTGATGTTTTGCACACCTATAATCTTTGCAGGATCTTCAGGGTCACGTAATCAAAATTCTCATCCTTAGCCGCTCTCACACATTTACGACAGTTGAAAAGTCCTGGAATCCCCTTGTGCAATCTTCCGGCAAGTGAAGTTTGGGAGGAGGGAGCCAGATTAATTTAACAGCTGTCTCACTTAACAACGGTAGCAAGGGAAGTCAGAGAATGGGACAAAATATACGTATCATCTCTCTTGTGTAACAACAAATATTTTTTTCTCAATGGTGGTCATACAATGAGGACTACCTGTATAATGACTGAGGAATTCTGCTTCCATTGTCCAGGGGAATCACATACTCACCATTTTGTGACTTTCCCAGTCAGCTTTCCCCCAAAGTCCATGGGGAAAGCCAGATTCATTTAATGACTGCAAGATTCACTTAATAACTGCGGCAAAAAAGGGGCATAAAACGAGGTGCATGTCCTTTAATAACTGTCTCAGTCATGCAAATTTTTGGCTTAATTGCAATTGTTAAGTCAAGGATTACCTGTATGAAACACTTTTCTGAAAAAAAAATATCTTTTCTGAAAAAAACCAAAACTTAAATCAGTCTGTCACCCACACTGCTCAGAGTGTCTGCCTCAGAGTTATTTCAAAAGGTTTGTAAATTTACAACCCAGAGTAAAGGAGTTGTCTCATTTCTACAGCCTGACAGTGGAAAATTTCAGTGAATTTTGTGGAAAACTACAGGTAGTTGCAAACTGGGAAACGGATAAAAAAGAAAATAACTCAATGAATGGAGTCTAAATTCCAGCAAATCTAGACTTCAGGCCAATGTTTTTCAATTTGAGCCACTTTAGGAAAGAATTTTAACTCCCAGAACTCCCCAGGCCTGGGGAATTCTGGGAGAGGAAGTCCACCTCTCTTAAAGTGACCCTTTGAGAAACAGGAGTTTTGTCTATCCCTGATAGAAAGATGCTGGATTTATCTTTGTGAGAATTGCAAAATTTGAGGAAAATTAACATTTGTCCCCAAACCATCTTGGTTGCTGAGAGTTTTAGAGAGGAAGGGAGAAGCAAAGGACTTTCCAGCCAGATTTAACTCTGATGTTATGGAGCAGAATTTGTCCCTTTAAGGAGTTTCAACCTTCCTGTTTCCAACTTTCCACCAAACCAAATTATTTAGGATGGTGACGAAAGCCTCTTTGTCATTTCAGAACCTGGGATGGAAAATAACCATTTCTCCTTTTTTTCCATCAGACAAAAACAACCCGAGTTCCAGAAATTCTCTCTCTCTTTTTTAAGAAAACTATATATATACTTAAAACCTTTAGGCAAATTGGAAGAAGCAATTGTATGAGCTGCTTGCCAGCCTTTTTTTAAAAAAAAAATCAGTTCTCTCACCAAAAATTAATTTATTAGTATCATACTATTACTAGTATATCATAACTATTATTACTAGTATACCATAACTATTATTACTAATATACCATAACTATTATTATTTTATACTGTTAGGTAAGATGTGGATTTCTGGCTGAAAATAAACTAATGTTCCATCTCCCTTTTTGGGGAATGATTTTCTTATACCACTAGACCTTGATTTACAACAATTCATTTAGTGACCGTTCCAAGTTGGAAAAAAGGGGACTTATTTTTCACACTTATGACCATTGTAGTATCCCCATGGTCACGTGATCAAAATTCAGACGTTTGGCAACTGACTCATATTTATGATGGTTGCAGTGTTCTGTGATTCCCCGTTGCGACGTTCCAGCAAGCCAAGTCAATGAGCAAGCCAGATCTGCTTAATGACCACATCACTAAATTAACAACGGAAGCCATTCCGTTTTAACAACGTGGCCAGAAAGTTCATCAAAATGAGGGCAGAGCTGTCTCGTTTAGCAACAGAAATACTGGGCTCCATTGTAGCCGTAAGTCGAGGCCTACCTGTATCTACCTCCATTCCCAGAAAAGGGTCAAATAAATTCTCCAATCAGGAAACACCAGCCTTTTGCAGGTTAATCAACACACCTGGTGCTAGAAAATATTTTGCTAGACTCTCAACCCCAGCCTCCCAATGATTAACCTCAATAGGACTGTTGGAGGAAGACAAGTTCTCTGTTATAGTTTGATCAACTATTCAACTCTTGATTTAAAAAAAAAACCCACAAACTTCCTTTCTATTGGCATAATTACTAAAGGAATCTCTCCTCAGGAGTCACACAAGGTAGACCAAAAAGGCCGAGCACAAACTGAATATTATATGACCTGGGAGCTGTTTTACGGATGGCTAGAGATTAAAAAGAGAAGTAAGAAAAAGGGAGCTCAGTAAAATAAAGAATATATGTTAAGATAAACAGTACGACTATTAGAAAATAAAACAAATTAAAATGGATTAGATGCATATATAAAGTAATAAGATTGTAAAATAGATACACTGGATATTACTGTCATCAAAAAAGCAGAACAAAGAAAGTTCTTTCTGCGCCAACTCGGGAAGCTCAAACTGCCCAAAGAGCTGCTGATCCAGTTCTACGGAGCAATGATGGAGTCCGTCATCTGCACCTCTATCACTGTCTGGTTTGGCTCTGCAATCGGACAGGCACAGACTTCAGAGACTGCAGAAAAAACAACGGCTACCAACCTGCCTTCCATGGAGGACGTGCATATCCTGCACGAGTCAAAAAGAGGGCTGTGAAAATATCTCCAGACCCCTCACATCCTGGACATAAACTGGTTCAACTCCTTTCCTCAAAGCGACGCTATAGAGCCCTGCACACCAGAACAACTAGGCACGAGAGGAGTTTTTTCCTGAACGCCATCAAATAATTCCCACAACACTGTCCAACTATTTACAAAGTCTGCATTACTATTACTGTTAATCTTCTCATCGCTCCTTATCACCCATCCCCTCCCACTTGTGACTGTAGGACTGTAAACCTTGTTGCTTGTATCCTAACTATTTTTACTGACTGTTTCCTGGTATGATTTGATGGCTTCTTGTACCCTATGACTATTATTAAGTGTTGTACTGATGATTCTTGACAAATGTATCTTTTCTTTTATGCACACTGAGAGCATTTGCACCAAGACAAATTCCTCGTGTGTCCAGTCACACTTGGCCAATAAAAGAATTCTGTTCCATTCCATTCTCCTTCCTTCTCCCCTTCTCCCCTTCTCTATTCTGTTCTGTTCCATTCCATTCCTCTTACATGAAAATGTGATTATTGTCATATTGTTATACTGATAAGAAGAGTATTAATTATAAACTGTAAGCATGTTCCTAATCGACACACATTTGAAATTAAATGGATTTATTGTATGTAAAAAAAATTTAAAAAAATAATACAATGGCTTTTATATAGGATTGTTAAGATGAGCGTACCTAATATTATGTTTTCGTGAGAAGACCCATTAAGAAGGAGAAATGAATAGTTATAAAGCTGATTATTAATATTGTAAGATTAGAGAATTAAGATCAAGGTAATGAATATTGTAAGTTTTGATTGTAATAGCACAGACATATTTGTTCCCAGATGACACACTGTTTAATGGAAGATGATATGTTCAAGTTAAAAAATGAAAAAACTTATTTTAAGAAATGGCCAAGGTAAGCCACAGACAAACTGAGATCTTTCTCATATTCTCATATTTGCTCTCTGGGAGAGCTCTCTGGGAGTTGAAATTCACACATTTCAAATTGCTGAGTTTATGAGAAACACCGATCTAAACTATCTTCAAGGAAAGGTGGTTTATTAAAAGCTATGCAAAAAGAGAGAAGCTGCCAACATTTAGCCATGCTATTGAAAGAAACACTTGTTTGAATATTAGATACTAGAAGAGGAAGGTGTGAATCTGTTTTTTGCTTGTGAGTTTTCCTGGTTAACCACTCTTGGAAACAGGAAAACAGCATCTGAGATTGATCTGGTAGGACTTCAGTTGTACCTTTCTGATCTTCATCTGCAGGGCAGTTGCTTTTCTTCAAAAAAATTAAAATGGAGTTTCCTTTGGATGCACCTCCCTGAAGGCGGAAGCATCCTTTCCCCTAATCCCTAACCGTTATTAATAACCTCAAGTGGGAGGTTAAACCAGGATGAGTTACTTATTGCTTCTTTGATCCGTAGTAACTCTTCTCCTTCTATGATTAACTCGCTCTGCTTTCCAATCGCCCTCATCCAGTCAACACAACATCTCAGCTACTGTAGCCCTCCCAACTGTGGCTTGCTTCATAGTTATGGATTTCAGCTCCCATTATCCCCAGCCAGCCCTGGCAAAAAAAAAAGGGGGGGGGATTGTAGCGATATTCCAAGAGTCTCCCGAAGAACCAGCTGCTTGGCTCAATGTCTATGGAGATGCTTAGCCATCCAGGTCATGGTTGTCCCTAAGGTGCTTTTTCAAAAGGCAGCTGGACTGCCTTGTTTTCCCTTGGAGACAGTACAGGGCAGTGAGACATGTGTAGATCTGTGCATTGGAGAGACAAAACAACCACTTCACAAACACATGGGCGCAACATAGCAGAAGAAAGCCATTGGGACAAGATTCTGCCTTTGAAAGACAAAGGCCACTCAATTGAAGACAACAAAGTCCACATTTTGGACAGAGAGGACCGCTGGTTTGAAAGAGGGGTTCCTTGAGGTCATCTATGTCAAAATTGAACAGCCTTCTTTCTCTCAAAAGACAGGGAGGGATATGACACCGTCTATCTCCAGTCTTCAACACAGTCCTTTCAGCAGTTCCAAGAAGGCTCCACATAGCCATTTGCACTATTCAGGTGACCCTGAGGGTGCAGGTAAACCTCCAAGTGGCCTAAATGACTCTTAGAAAGAGTACTAACAACCAGATGACCGCAAGGAATATGAATCTTTCCATCCTCCACCGTTCAGTCAGAACTGAAGAAGCTTCTTGGATAGGAAGCGAAAGATCTTCAAGGAAAACAAAGCCCAACTGTCTTTTGGGAGGGGAAAAAAAAAACCAACCACTTAAATTCTGCCTAACTTAATTTAACTTTCTGTAACTTTCTTTCTTTAACTTTCTCTGACTGATGAAGCTACTTGGATGAGCAGGAGAAATGTCTCAAACCGGTAATAATAATAATAATTTAAAAAAAAAGAACACAGTACAGTTGCCAGGGTTCAAATTTTAAACAACTAACCAGGAGCTTTTCCTGAGACACACCACGAAGCCCATGGGGCATATTGGACTACAAGCCTTAAACTTTCCCAGTCAGTGGGTGGAAAACACCGGGAAATTTATGCCTGGGATTGCTTTCCGCAAACGCTGAGTTTTGTCCTTGAGTCTTTGGCTGAAAACCAAAGCCTTGATTGCACTTGGCGCTAGAGATCTGTGCAGAAACAGACCGACCGACCAGCCCAATTCTCAACAGCGTTTTTTTTTTTTTAATCTTCCAAGGAGCCCTCTGATCCGGGGCACTTTGCCAGCCAGCTGCAAAACACAGCCCAACAACGGAGAGATTGCAATGCCCGAAGAACTAAATACCGCCTAACCAAGGGCAGAATGAGGTTTTCCTACGGTGGAGAGGCGGCTGTAAAAACAACCCAACAACTTGGGATGCTTTTGGGCCAAAGGCTACGGACACCAAACAGAGGGGAAGATAATGCCAAGGCTGCGTGCAGAGACGGTCTTGATCACTGACCTTGGGAAGAAAATAGGGCAGGGAGAATGGGGCCACGGGGCATGTCATGCCAAGATCAACCACAGCTTTACACACACACACAAAGCCCGCAATGCCCCCCCAAAAGCCCAAGGTGTTGGAAGGGTGTAACAGCTAATCTGAGTCCAAGCAATAACATGAAGTCTTAGTGGAATCAGTACTCGGTTGTGGCAATTTAAGGGAGGGAAGAGACTGAATCAGCCCAGAATCAGAATACAGCTGGAAGGGGACCTTGGAGGTCTTCTTGTCCAACCCCACTACTCAAGTAAGAGATCCTGGCCTAGACCAGTTCAGACAAGCGGCTGTCCAGTTTCTTCCTAAAAACCTCCAGTGATGAAGCGCTCACCATTTTTGAAGGCAAGCTGTTCCAGGGGTTGATTCACAAAATTTCTCCTGAGTTCTGGGTTGCTTCTCTCCTTGCTTAAATTTCATCCATTGCTTCTTGTCCTGCCCTCAGGTGTTTTTGAAAATTGACCCCCCTCTTCTTTGTGGCAGCCCCTCAGATACTGGAAGTCTGCTATCAGGTCCCCCCTAGTCCTTTTTTTCTCTAGACTAGCCCAACCCAAATCCTGCAATCGTTTTTCATATGTTTTAGTCTCCAGGCCTTTGATCATCTTAGTTGCTTTTCTTTGCGCTTTTCCTCCCCAAAGTCTCAGGATCTTTTTTGTAATGTGATGATCCAAACTGGATGCAGTATTCCAGATATGGCCTTACAAAGGCTTTATAAATCAGTGCTGATACTTTACATGTCAGTATCAACAAGCACTTCAAATGCAATACAGACAGTCCTCAACTTACGACCACCATGGACTTATGACTTATGACCATGGGGAATGGAACTTCTAAATGAGGTGTTTGTTAAGTGAGTAAGACTAGATTTTACTGTCTTTTCCACCCCACAGTCATTAAGTGACTCATATAGCTGCTAAGTGGATCCAGCTTTTCCCATTGGCTTGGCTTGTTGGAAGCCAGCATGGGGGATTCTGGGAGTTGAAGTCTTAAAGTGGCCGAGGTTCAGAAACTATGGTGACTTTTTTGGGCAAGGTGTGTGTGTGTGCATTTAGAATTTGTTAGGGTGGCGAGAAGGCGTCATCCAAATAAAAATAAAAAATAAATAAAAACAAGAAATGATAAAACAAAACAAAAAAAGGGAAGATAAAAATTAGACAAATAAAAAGGAAATAAAAAAATAAGAAAAGATAAAAAAAAAGATAAAAAAAATTTAAAAGATTTTATTAAGATTTTTATTAAATAAAAATAAAATAAAAATAAATAAAAATAAGAAAAGATACATAAGAAATAAATAAAGACAAAATTAAGACAACATAAACATAAAATATAAAGATAAAAATTAGACAATTTAAAATACATTAATAAAATGAAATAGAAAATAAGAAGAGGTAAAACAAAAGAAAAAATAAAGATAAAAAAATTAAATAGAAGATAAAAGCACATGGGGAGCATGTCGAGGGAGGAATCGGGGATTTGCAAACTTGCTGTCCAGCAGACACCTGTCTCCCACACACAAAAGGGGAAAAACACCCATCAGCCTTCAAGCACCTTCCTGGAAATGCGTCTTATAGGCAGCGTCTCAGGTTGCTGGACACCCTGAAGTGATTTTAGTTTAACAAATCATTTTTGGGGGAGGTCTCTGTTGGATGAGGGTTGGTTTGTTTGTTCGTTCCTTGTTTTGTTCGTTTGTTGTTTCATTTATTCACTTCTTTTTTTTTGTTCGTTCATTCCTTGTTTTGTTCGTTCGCTGGTTGTTTCGTTCTTGTTCTTCCTTCCTTCCTTTTCCTCTCCCCCCCCCTTTCTCATCACTTTTTATCTCTCCTCTTTCTCCCTCTCTCTCTCCCTCCCTTCGTTATTCAGGTCCGTGGATTTCTAGGGTCTAAGATCTATTTTGAAATTGGTTCAATGTCGATCAGGGTAGTAGATCTGTTCGATTGAGTTTTGGGGATGGAGAGAATCAAGAAAGGGATGAGATTTTCCTTCAAAGTATGTTCAGGTACTGGGGAGCAAAATGAAGAGCCGGACTGATTTCAGCTCTNAGGGGAGAATCAAGAAAGGGATGAGATTTTCCTTCAAAGTATGTTCAGGTACTGGGGAGCAAAATGAAAAGCCGGACTGATTTCAGCTCTATTTTCAAATCTTGTTTCAAGAAACTGATCTTATTTAATCAAAATTAGGTACAGTTCTGAGAACAAGCTTGGATTTTTAGCACAGCTGTTCCCTCGTGCTTATTCTTAAGTTTTTACATTTTTTTAATGTAGGGCACCCAAATTTATCTAGAGCTGAGTGACCTTTAAATTCTATTAAATAAGTGTATAGTCGCAAGGATGAGCAAGAAAGAGGCACACTGTTTTCTCCTACACTGTGAAATCCAGAGGAATTGTACTAGATAATTAGCTAATGATTTAATTGCACTGAAATTTGCAACAGTTGGGAGCTGATTCAGATCCACTGATTTCTCACCAACCTCACTGTAGTTTTTCCTTTTAGCCGTCTTAAAAATAAAGGGAAAACAAACCGATGTTAGTTGCATTAGGGTCTCCTGCTTGAGTGGGGGTTGGACTAGAAGACCTCCAAGGTCCCTTTCTTCAGTGGTGTTATAGCTTCAAACACACTAAATGATTTTAATGTCAAGAACGGCCTGTATGTGAATTTAGCGATGTGTTCTTTGCTCAGTTATGCTAACCAAGTTCCTTTTTTTCTCCCCCTCACAGGGCTACTTTGAGTTTGTGAATTGCTTCTCAGGAAATGAACTACAGCACCCCAAAATGTAACACCCATTAATTCAAAAAGGGGGTTTTGGATCCCTCCTCATTTGGGTCTCCCCAAAAATTGACACCCCTTTTCCCCCAGCAACCCAGTTGAATCGCACACAGTATTGACATAATTCCGGTTTATTTCACCTCTTGTACAAAACAGTTTCAGCAATTGATTTTAAAAAATAAGAATAATCCACATACATGAATCCCACCCATCAGCTATAATCTGGTGCAGGAAAAGGAAACAAGAGATTAGCATCCTTGTTCCGTGCTCTTCCCCAAATATACACTTTTGTTTCCAACAATATTTTTTTAAATAGTTCCTTGGTGCCTCCCCTAACAAACCAAGTTTATGCCACAAAAGGGGAGGGGGAAGTTGGGGGAAGGGGAAAAAGAAGGAAATGTCTTCCTGCACCTCCTTAACAAACCACATAAACTCCCATCACCCCAACTTTGCTTCCTGCAAAAATTAAAAAGTCTCTACTTGCTGTCACTTGGGGAATACAGAAGATGGAAAGCCAGACAGCAACAAGCTAAAAAAATAAAACCCCCAGACATTAGTATTTTGCACATGGGAACCTGTCATTTTAGGGTGGGTGCCTTATCATGGAGAGATGGAAGCCAAAGGTTAGGAAAATACGCCTAACTCAGTTTTAACTTGGGGGGACGTCGCCTATGACAAAACGAGAGTCAACTCAGTTTGTTGCTGTTTTGGCTGAAGACAGGTGGGACAATAATAATAATAATAAAGGAAATTTTTAGTGTCCTGGAAAATGGAGTTTTTTTTTTTTTTTTAAGAGAACAATNTTTTTTTTTTTTTTAAAGAGAACAATCACAGCACTGGAATGCAAGAGGAGAAACTGACGTCCCAAAAACTGCTTGCAAAAAACCATATACAAAGATGGGATTTTTTTTCCCGGCCAGCGTTCCCGTTTGGTCCAGAAACCGAGATGGGGAAATTCAGCATTATCTGGTCCGTACAGCATACGGGTGAATTTGGTCAAGACAAAGACAGCGAGGCTACACAGGACAGGGTTTCCTTTTAGCGTGCTGACTTTTTAGCGGGCCGAGGAAGAGAAGCAGCGGTTCGTGTCTTGGGATGTGCCGTCTCTGCGAGAGGAAAAACAGCTCGCGGCGAGAGGAAGAAACAGAACAGCCAAGTCAGAATTCTTCCTGCGCAATGAGACAGAACGCAGGGAGTTAGGGCCCCCGCTTAACGCCGTCCGCTCAACACAGAGCCCCCTCATCGGGGGGCGCTAAGGGTGGATCAAGGGTGGAATGTAAGACTCGAGCTCATAAGCAATTGCATGCACAGGAAGTTGGGACACAGCCCCTCCTGGGATAGAAATCAAGAAGCTTCTTGCCCTTTGGCCCACCGAGGGAGAGGAGGGCAGGGTCTGAGTTAATGGCCTCCATTTATTCCTATCTGAAAACGTGAGCCAACCCACACCTGTAACTGAGTGATCTATAGGTAGCTACAGTTCTTTCCTGTGTTTCTATACCTGTATGATTCTGGCCAATCTAACTTTTTCCCCCAAAGCAAGGGGAGGGGGGACACCTCAATGCCTCTCAGCCTCAAGAATGTCTCCCCACCGCCACCACCACCACCAGAGCAGGGGGCAGGAGAGGCGCTAGCCCTTTCCAGATAGGGCTGCTGAAGACATACGGGATTCCTTCCTTCAGCTACCGGAAGGCCTAATACTTACCCACTCGCCCTCTGACAAATCTTTCTTCCCTCCTTACAAACCCAGTTGCCGTTTTCCTATTAAGGGCGCCTCCCTGGTACAGTCTGGTTTGTGTGGCCTGGGAGAAAAGGGGTGGGTGGGTGGGTGATCTGGAAAGTGCAATCCCCACCCCTACAGGTAGGTGTCCTCGCTCTCCCGGGAACTAAGGCTCTCCTTGGACTGATGGAAAAGGGAAGAGTCGGGCTCCGGCAAAGATCCGTTTTCTTCGGGGATAGGGCCGTTGGCTTGGTCGCCCACACTCACGGGACCTTTGCGGGTGCCCTTCCGCAATTTGCTCTTGCGGCCCTTGGGGAGGACGGCGGCACCAGGGGGCAGGATGATAGAAGGAGAGGGCTCCAAGGCTCTGTGGGCATACGGCTCAGAGTCCCTGATAGCCTTGGCGCCGTGGAAGCGGGGAGGGGACTTGCATTGCAGCTCTCCGTGGGTCTCCTTCCACTTCTTCAACTGGATCAGGTGTTCCCGCTCAATGTGGCGCTCTGTCACTGGCAACTCTATGACCTAGGAGGAACAAAAGCACAGATGGGCATCCAAGTGTTTCCCCAAACCTGGACAGACACCAGAAGCACTGATGCCAACACATAACTAATCTACCCAACCCAAGCTTCTTTCGGTCTCCCAAAATTGGTCCAGTACCCTATTCGTCTAAGGGTGTAGAATCATAGAATCCTGAATGCTGAAGCAGGAGATCCTATACCATTTCAGAAAAGTGACTGTCCAGTCTCCTCTTAAAAACCTCCAGTGTTGGGAACATCCACAACTTCTGGAGGCAAGTTGTTCCACTGGTTAACTGTCCTCCCTGTTAGGAAGTTTCTCCTTAATTCCAGGTTGCTTCTCCCCTTGATTAGTTTCTATCCATTGTTTCACGTCTTGCCTTCTGGTGCTTTGGAAAATAAGTCAAATAAGCTTATTTGGAAAATTAGGATGTTCAGATCCTATATCCTGGGCAATTGGCTGTCCAATCTTTTCTTAAAAACCTCCAGTGTTGTAGCACCACAACTTCTGGAGGCAAGTTGTTCCACTGGTTAATTGTTCTCATTGTCAAGAAAATTCCTCCTTAATTCCAAATTGCTTCTCTCTTGTTTGGAGAAGTTTGGAGACTAAATCAACCCCCAATGTATTAAATTATTGTCTTTTATCTTAAAACTATTGTATTTTACCCCATTCTCATTTTAAATTGTTTGTTTAGAATTTTATTGGTAATACGTGTTTGAACCTGTACATTGATATGGTCTGTAGGCTAATCTATCCGATCTATCTATCTCTATCTATCTATCTATCTATCTATCTATCTATCTATCTATCTATCTATCTATCTATCTATCTATCTACCTACCTACCTACCTATCTCTTATCATCTATCTATCATCTTATCTACCTACTTACCTACCTATTGTCTTATCTCTCTATCTATCCATCCATCCATCCATCCATCCATCCATCCATCCATCCATCATCTACCTACCTATCTATCATCTATCTCTATCCATCTCTATCCATCATCTACATTTAGTTCTGTATCTGTCTGTCCATCCGTCCATCCATCCACCTACCATGTTTTCCCCAAAATAAGACCCTGTCTTGTATTTTTTTGCCACCAAAAAAAGGCACCACGTCATCCACCGACTAACCTCGCTTGTGTGCGTGGCCCCCGGTCTCCTTTTCGCTGTCAAAGGCCTTCAGGAGCTTCTTCTTCCGTGGCTGGCAAGGCTTTCCTGAAGGCCTCTGCAGCTGACAACGGAGCTTGGCCACCCTTGCGGAAGAAATGGGCTGGCAAGGCAGGTGTCAGGGAATACGAGGCCTGGCTACAACTGTCCAAAGGCAAGTCGTAGGGCAACTTCACCCTCCCACCCCCACCCTAGCTTAATTTTTACTTGTGCACTCGAGTGGGTGGAATCTTAATTAGGGCTTATTTGGGGGGTAGGGCTTACATTGAGCGCACATGTAAAAATCAAGCTAGGACTTACTTTTAGGGTAGGTCATATTTTCGGAGAAACAGGGCATACCCTACCCTGGCCGTTTGCGCCTGATGTCTGCCTACAGGAGAGCAGGAGAGTGGCATCCAGCTGAACTGGTTTTACCTCTTGCACAAGGAAAGTCTCTTGCATGATTTTGGGGCTCAGGGTTCTCAGCTGCTCCATCGTCTCGTATTGCCCTTGGCAGGATCTCAGCTTCTCCGAGGAACCCAGAGTGTATTTCAGGAGGACCAGACCCACGCGAAAGATGATCTTGACACCTGGGAGGAGAATTGGGAGGTAATGTTTAAATCCAATCCCTTTGCAGCTCGTCCTTGACCTACAACATGTTCATTTAGTGACCAAAGTTACAACAACGCTGGAAAAAGGGACGTAGGGCCATTTTTTCCCCACACTTACGACTGTTGTAGCATCCCCAT
The DNA here is from genome assembly GCA_004320025.1 of Laticauda laticaudata. Lineage (NCBI taxonomy): Eukaryota > Metazoa > Chordata > Lepidosauria > Squamata > Elapidae > Laticauda > Laticauda laticaudata. The sequence goes on from BHFT01004174.1 coordinate 121,818, forward strand.
GGACATGGGATCAGAACTGACTCGTATTTACGACGGTCACAGTGTCCCAGGGGTCACGCGGTCCCCTTTTGCGACCTTCTGACAAGCAGTGTCAGTGGAGAAGCCGGTCTCAGTTAACAACTGTGTCGCTGACTTAACAATTGATGTGATTCACTTAACGTCTGTTCCAAGTTATGATGGATCTCTCTCAAGTGACTTACAGCCTATGATCATGGCTTAAGACAGGGGCCTTCAAACTTGACAGCTTTTAAGACTTGTGGAATTGAACACCCAGAATTTCTCCTCCTCCAATCATGTTAGCACAGGAATTCTGGGAGTTGCTAGAATTGCATTTGCTCAAAAATGGAAAAATGAAAAAATTCCGATAGAAGAGGAAGTGATAAAGAAAATAATGGAATGTGCAGAAATGAGTAGATTGACACTGGCAATTAGAGAGCAAGAAGAAAAAGAATATTACAAATATGGGATTTATTTTATCAATGGCTCGATAGAAAAATAGTGAAATAAAACATACCACAGTATAAATATAAGAGAATATTAACTATAACACTATGAAATGTTATAATAGCACATTATGGAAATTGAGATTTGCTCATATAGGATAATGTGAATTTATAATTAAAGTCTTATAATGATTAATTAACAATATGATATGAATAGTTGATTTACATAACATGAATTTCAATTTAAGACTGAAAGATTGTTGATATTGTGCACAAGAGATATGTACCAACTGACACACTGTCCAATTGAAAGTTTTTAGTTGTTTCATGTTTATATTTATGTCTGTTAAAAAAATTAAAAAAAATTCTTAAAAAAAAGGAATTCTGGGAGTTGAAGTCCACCAGTCTTAAAGTTGTCAAGTTTGGAGATCCTTGGCTTAAGAGTTCTTGGCAACTGGCTCCTCCTTTACACCTGTTTAGTAGCAAACCAATTACAATTTGTGATCTTTTTTTTTTTTTGGCCTGTTTCCAATGTTTAACTTCTGGTTTCTGGTGAAAATTGCCCCATTGGGGAAAAATGGGATTTGCTTAATGACTGCAGTAAAAATTGGTTCCAGTCCCATGATTGGCCTTATGACTGCAATTCTGGGCTTGGTTATAGTTATAAGTTGAGATCACCTGTATAACAGCTCCATCCAAGAGCTGGATCAGTGTGTTTACACTTTCAAAAATCTGAAAGTAAATGTGATCGGAATAAATGAATTAAATTTTGAGCTAAAGGCCCTGAGACTAAATCTAGGAGAAAAAAAAAGCTGGTCTGGAAACATTCTTACGTAGCTCACAGGGCTAAGGTCAGGAGCCAGCAAGCTGCAGCACAAAATTGCTTGACTTATGACATTATGAAGTTATGACGTGATTCACATGGATTGCAGCCCTTTGCTGGGCATTTAAGGATCCAAAGAAGAGGGAGTCAAGCTATTTTCCAAAGCCCCCGAAGGCCAGACCAGGAACAATGGATGGAAACTGACCAAGGAGAGATTCAACCTGGAAATAAGGAGGAATTTTCTGACAGGGAGAACCATCAACCCATGGAAGGGAAGTTGCCTTCGGAAGTTGTGGGAGCTTCATCCCTGGAAGCTTTAAGAGAAAAGATTGGATTGCCATCTGTCAGAAATGATGTCGGGTCTCCTGCTTGGGCGTGGGGTTGGACTAGATGACTCACAAGGTCTCTTCCAACTCTGTTATTCTGTTCTAAGATGCAACTGCAACGCCAGTCACCAGGGGGCAGCCAGGGGGCATGAAGCTGCTGCGCCAACATTTCCGGCCGGCCTGCTCAAGTTGGAGCCCTGTTAATCCATGCTTTGCTGACCTACATTTGCCGTTCCCCGGGGATTGTGGCGTCTGCATGAGCAGAGGGAAAAGCCACAGGGCAGAGGCAGAAAAACCCAGCGCTGCCACAAAGAAGGGCAGGGGCACAAACCCGCTGGAATCTATCCAGGCACCTCGGAGAGCAGCAGAGCTCAGGGAGGGGAGGATTGATTGGAAGAGGAGACCCCCTTGGCTCTCTGGGACGCCTGGAGACCACAGGTGGGGCTTCCACAAGGCTTCTATCCCGCTAAGCAGGAGGATAACGACTAGAATAACAGAGTTGGAAGGGACCTTGGAGGTCATCTAGCCCAACCACACACACCCCCCGATCGAGCAGGAGTGTCTATTCCAGGCAGGAGTCTGGGCAGCTGAATGGAGCACAGTGTTTTCATGGCCGGAGCTTCTGAATTTGGATCCCGCGACTGCAAGGGGGTGGTCAGAGGTTGCGGGGTTTGGTTTGGTTGCCAGTCGTTTTTCTCAGCACAGTCGTAATTTCAAAACTAGTCATAAAACAAAGGGTCATTGAGGCCTGCATGATGTCCTGATGCAAAGGCTCATGGGATATCAGAAAGATAGTTCATTCCTCCAAATAGCAAACCTACTTGTTTAGTGTTCTGGCCCAGCTCCCCCAACACGACAAACCCTCTGTATTTAAATCAAGGATTCTTTTATTCGGAGCAACGGCAGCCTCGGCAAAAAAATTCTCTCTCATTGCAGGCTAACAAGTCTGTCTGTCTGGGAGATGAATATTTGTCTGGCACATCTATTCATCTCTGCCCCCTGCCTTTTATCCCCAGAGCTAAGGTGGGGCTTTGCTAGCAGTGGTGGCTCTTCTGTCCCAAGGACTGGCCCATAGATGTCCACTGCTCTCCTCTCCTATGTCATCTGTGCATCAGGCACTGGACCCGGCTGTTCCTCCTCTTCCTCATCAGCCACCTCCAGACCTGGGGGCTGTTGACTCCCCATATTAGGGTTGACGAACAGCCCAGACTCCACCTCTGTCTGTCTCTCTCTCTGCCAGCTCCATTCCCTCTTTCCCCTCAGAGCTCTCAGGTTGCCTTGATGCTGGCCCTGACTCCTCTGATTTGGCTACTGGAGGGACCGGCGGCCGACAGGCCACAATAGTTACTCTCATTATGGCCTTCCAGGTGTCATGATTCCAGGGCGCAACGGCGAGAAGCAACCCCTTCCAGAAATATCTCCCAAATGTGGCCGCTGTCAGGACTCTGACAGTTACCACCATTTAAATCATAAGTCTCGAGCCAAACTTCCAAAACTTAAAAGAAGATTTATTGGGAGTAAGCATGCCAGCACTGCCTGGGTGTAGCTGACTCTCATTCATTGTCACCCTTGACCCTGGTCTTCCCCCACCTCTCTGGGTGTATCGTAATTCATATTTTCCAATGGGACACCTCCATAACCAAGAATCATCAATCACGTTCTCTAGTGGCAGAAACTTCAGACACCTCATTACTATCTTTGAAAACATTTATGGAATGCACTTTTGGTTTCCAAGCTGCCGCACTGCTCTTTCCAAACCCCTTTCCGCCTCCCCTTTCTATTGCCAACTCTAAAGTGACCGTAGAAATATTTTATGAGTTGACAGCCGGCATGCATCCCCCCTATCCCTCCACAAAGACCAGAAGCAGCACCCCAGTACCTTCACAGAAGAACATATCCCAGACCCTCAGCACAGAACTCCAGGGCAGGGTCCTGGAGAAGGCACACATAAACCACTCTGTCATGTACAAGATGGGGTCGATTTTCTGCTTGCTGAGATGCTTGTATGCCAGCGGGGAGACTCTCTGCAGCAGAGAGAAGAGAATCTCACCGTCCAACTGGATGGCCTCCTGCAGGGACGGAGAGGGAGGGAGGGAGGGAGGGAAAGGGAGAGGGAGAGAGAGGGGGGGGGAGATCTTGGATCAGGCTGAGCAGGAGAGCTGGCTCTGCCTTGGCCACTGGTCTGCCTTCACTTGCTGTCAATCTGCCATGAAATATGGAAATGGGGGGAGAGGGGGATGGATGGGAGGGGAAAGTGAAACTAATGTTGATGGGAAGAAGCATGCCTCTCAGAGGCAAAGCCTCAAGGTCATAAACCTGGGAGAAGAAAGCAAGGCAGTTGCAAAAAAGAGTTTGCTCAAATATAGTACAAGCACTGATGATGTTAGCTAGCTGGGTCATGAAACATCTGCAAGAAAACAAGCAAGCTCAGACAGCACCAAGAACCCAACAATCCTCCTTCTCTTCTTTCTCTTTCTCCTCTTCCTCCTCCTTCTCCTATACCTCCTCCTTCTCATCCTTTCTGCAACCCCCACTTCCTCCTAACGCTGATGATGTTACCTAGTTGGGTCATGAAACGTCTGAAAGAAAACAAGCAAGCTCAGACAGCACCAAGAACCCTATCATTTCAACCCGGAGCTATGAATATTCTCCTTTATTGGTTACTAAAAGACTATTGGGCAATACAGGGCTAGGGGAGGAGAGGAACTGGATGGGGAAAGTTTAACTGAGCAAATTTTGGCGTGCCAATTTCAGTTCTGGCTTTGCTATACCGTGATCCACTTGGCTTTTAGTAAAAGTAGAGCTTTCACTACAAATGGGAGTCGAGGGTCTTCCTTTGCTAAGGGACCAAGTTGGGGCAGATCTGACACAACCTGTTCCTCCTTCCTGGGGGGCTGCACTGTTTCCTTGCTCTCCTGAAACCAGCAGATCTCCATTAGGATCTAAGGCAGGGGTCTCCCAGCTTGGCAACTTATAAGACTGGTGGACTTGTTGGTGGGGAATCCTAGGAGTTGAAGTCCACAAGTCTAAAAGCTGCCAAGATTGGAGACCCCTGATCTAAAGGAAACACTCACCAGCTTCTCGCTGTAGTAGCCAGGAAGGTATTTCTCACATATTTGCACAAGACTCCAGAAAGCTTGCTGAAGGAAGAGAAAAGAGACAAAGATATATTATTAGTCCAACAGGATTGACTTTGTCCTGGGGAGGGGGAGAGGAGTATTATTCAAATTTGGCAACCTGAAATTGTGTGGACTCCAACAAACGTGTAAGTCTAACTTTGCTCAGCAATGCAAACCTTGGGCTCAGCTGTGGTTCTATGCTGAGGACTGACTACACTTGTGGATAGGGTAGGGGAGAGGAAGAAAAGAGGAGAGGAAGGAGAGAGGGGAGAAGAGAGGAAAGAGAGAGAGAGGAGAAGAAAGAGAGGAGAGGAGGTAAGAGAGAGGAAAGTGAGAGAGAGGAGAAGAGAGAGGAGAGAAGGAAAGTGAGAGAGAAGAGAGAGGAGAGGAGGAAAGAGAGGAAAAAAAGAGAGAGGAAGGAGAAGAGGGAAGAGGAGAGGACAACAGAGTTGGAAGGGACCTTGGAGGTCCTCTAGTCCAACCCCCTGCTCAAGCAGGAGACCCATTCCACCAACTTTTATTTTTACAGCAGGAAATCCAGTCCTGGCTATTCTTACTCCCAGCAGGAGAGAACGTCTACTTGATAGAGACTACAGACTAGCCGAGCCAGAGGAAGCTGCCTCCGGAGCGCGACGGGAAGGACACGGGCACCTCCAGAGGGAGAAGACACGGAATGGCGCGCCTGGAAGAGGAATTCTAGCACACCTCAGCAGGCATGTGCATCAGTAGGACAGCAGCAATGGGAGCCTGGGCCTGGCAATATCCTTCCTCTGGCCGATACAGAGTGTACGCTTTCAGGACCCGGAATAAATCTTGTTGCCTAGAGAGGACAAATTAAAAAAAAAAAGAAAAGCAAATTGTTGAAGGAAAATGAGGGAATATCAGACATTTACAAGTTGAGTTCAGACTGTACGCCAGGAAGTTGGTGCTGAACATTATAAGGCCTTGGTAATAAGGCCACTCTTGGGAGGCTGCATCCAGTTTGGGTCACCATGATGTTAACAAAAAAGATGTTGAGTCTCTAGCACAGGGGTCCCCAAAACTTGGCCACTTGAAGACTTGTTGGACTTCAACTCCCAGGATTCCCCAGACAGCATAGCTGACTCTCTTGTAATCCCTTCCTCTGCAATCTCTCTCCACTCTAGGAGGTTGAGAGAGAGAGAAAAAAAGCAGGTATGGCTGGCTGGAGAATTCTGAGAGTTGAAGTCCACCAGTCTTGAAGTTGCTAAGTTTTGGAGACCTCTGCTCTAGAAAAAGTGCAGAGAAGAGCAACCAAGATGATGAGGGGACTGGAGGCTAAAACATATGATGGATGGTTGCAGGAACTGGGCCTGGCTAGTTTGATGAAAAGAAGGATTGGAGGGTGAGAGGACAGCAGTCTTCCAGTATCTGAGGGGCTGCCAGAAAGAAGAGGGAGTCAAATTATTTTGCAAAGCACCTGAAGGCAAGAGAAGAAGCAATGGGTGGAGGAGACTAATCAAGGAGAGAAGCAACCTAGAACTAAGGAGGAATTTCCCAACTGTGAGAACAATTAACCAGTGGAATGGGTTGCCTTCAGAAGCTGTGAATGCTCCAACACTGGAGGATAAGGTCTTCTGCCTTGGGCAGGGGTTGGAATAGAAGACCTCCAAAGTCCCTTCCAACTCTGTTATTTTGTTAAGCAACAATTTGAACCAAGATGCTAGGAACACAACTGCCCACCTTCGACTGGGTGCCGCCGGTCTTGGGAAGGAGATTAGGGACCGCTGACAGATTGGCCAGCCAGGTGTTTGCATAAGCTGCCTTCTAAATCCTTGGCCTTGCCAGTTCCAGGTTTTGATTATAAGCTGGGCAATGCCATCCCCCTTTTATCTGTCCTGAATCGGCCTCATGTTAGAGGGCACCATCGAGGGAGGGAGGAAAGAAGGAAGGAAGGAGATGGGAAGGAGAATGGGAACGGGAGGGAGGGAGGGGAAAAGGAAGGAAGGGAAGGGAAAGAAAGGAGGAAAGGGAAGGAAGAGAGGGAGGAAGGAGAACAGGAGGGAGGGAGGAAGGAAGGAAAGAAGGGGGAGGGGAAGAGGGAAGAAGGAGATGGGAATGAGAATGGGAGGAAGGAGAAAAGGAAGGAAAGGCGAGGAAGAGAGGAAGGAAGAACAGGAGGGAGGGAGGAAAGAAGGAGGGGAGGAAGGAAAGAAGGGAGGGAGGGGAAGGAGAAGGGAGAGAGGAAGGAAGGAGATAGGAGGGAGGGAGATGGGAATGGGAGGGAGGGGGAAAGAAGGAAGGAGATGGGAGGGAGGAAAGAAGGAAGGGAGGGAGGGAGAGCAGGGGGAAGGGAGAGAGGAAGGAAGGAGGGAGGGAAGGAGATGGGGATGGGAGGGAGGGAGTCAGCTCTATGTTTGCCACATCATGCCGGTCTCATATGCAGCTTCAACAGCTGCCTGCCACACACTTCACGGTCCAGCCACAGCCCCCGTGGTCTCAGGAAACAGGCCACGAAGCTAGAGTGGACAGGACCACCTGAATTACCCAGAAAGGCCGGGGGTGGGCAGAGCTTCTTACCCGTGGCCTCCTCGAGCAGCAAACATTTCGTGGAAGGGAAACTGGCGGTGGAGGTCTCGCTCAATGACGTCCAGCCATTTGGGCTCTCCCACAGCCACGTCCAGCTCCTGCAAACCCAAAACAAGTGCTTTCTTTACCTGTTGGTGAAATGTATGGGCTGCCCTACTCACTTTCAAGCGCCTCTGGGAGGCCTACCGGGCCATCAATAACAGTACGAAAGAATTAGAAGATTTATTAAAAACGTTAGGCATGGGAAGGAAAACATGAACACCAAAGTAAGTAAAACAATCCTGCAATTTTAGAGCGGGAAAATACAGAACAGAACACAGAAGAGAACGGGACAAAACGAATAACTGGAATGGAATGGAATAAGAATAGAATAAGAATAAGAATGCAATGGAATAGAAATAGGAAAGAACAGAATTATGAAAGAATAAAATAGAAATATGAAAGAATAGAATTAAGAACAGAAATATGAAATAGAATTATGAATAGAATTATGAAATAGAACAGAACTATGAAAAAATATAACTACGAAGGAATAGAAAAGAATTATGAATAGAAATATGAAATAGAAATATGAAAGAATAAAATTATGAAAGAATAGAAAAAAATACGAAAGAATAGAATAAAAATATGAAAGAATAGAATAACAGAATAGGAATAGAACAGAACAGGAATAAACTTTACTGTCAGGTGGTCCTCAACTTACAACCACAACTGAGCCCAAGATTTCTATTAATAAGTGAGGCATTTAAGTGAGTTTTGCCCTGTTTTACAACCTTTCTTGCCACATTTATTAAGTGAATTACTGCAGTCGATACATTATGAATCCCTCTGGGACACCACAACTGTCGTAAATTCGAGTCAGTTGCAAAGCATCTGAATTTCCGTCCAGGGTCAGAAGGGTGAAAAAAAAGAAAGGCCTTGCGCCACTTTGTCCGGTGCCATTGTAATGTTGAATAGTCAGTAAGGGGAACTGTTGTAAGTCGAGGACCACCTGTCCAACTTTTCCCCACTTCCTTTGCCTTCGCTGAAGCGTCTTACATCAAACTTGCCAGCGTTCTGTTCCAGCTTGACTTTGCCCCCCGAAAGGTACTGCCATGCCCGGCCACGCAGTGAAGGTGGGATGCCCTTCTGGCACCTCAGCCGGATCTGAAAAGGGGAGGAGGAGAGAAGGGGGCACTGATGAGAGGCAAGGCTGAAACACACAAATGTCCCCCCAAATATCCCCTTTTTTTAAAAGGTAAAAGCAAACCAGCGTCACCTTTTCCCAATTCTCTCTCGTTTTTTTTGAGGGGCAACTGGTCTTTTCCCTTTTATTAGTTTAGAATATAAATATAAAATACAACAATACATCAGTAAACGCAGGGGAGGGGAAAAGGGCAGAGAAGGGCAGAGAAGAAGGGAAAAAGAGAGGAAGAGGAACTGCACAAAAGGTCCTTGGGGCTCTCTGAGCTCGGTGGTTTTCTTGCAGACGTTTCATTACCAAACTGGGCAACAATAACAGTGCTAGTGAAGAGTGGAGTTTGCAGGGAGGAGGAGGAGGGGGAGGGGGAGGAGGAGGAGGAGGACTGTGGGATCCTTGGTGCTCTCCCCATTTGGTTGTCTTCTTGCAGACGTTTCATGACCCAAACTAGCTAACGTCATCCATGGTTGCTGTTTTTCCGACCGTTACCCCAATGACGTCGTCGTTGGGAGGATTTCCAACCTGCTTAGTCAAGTCCCCACCCTCCGAAACACACCCCAGAAAGGACGGAGGGAGCCGAGAGAGCTCCAGGGAAAGAGGTCCCAGCCTGCCACGTGACTGGAGAGAAGACGCTGAAAGCCTTGAAAGCCACAGAGGGAATCAGACGGTCGGAAGCAGGCGGGAGTCAGCAATTCGCTTGGGCGGGGCCCCCTCCCCCCCCCGGGACGCCAGGCCATGTCGGCAAAAGGGGGGCAGGAGGCAGGGCTGCTTCCCTCTGCCTCCCAAAGCCCCCCCCCCATCCTGCTTTCAGTCTGTGCCAGAAGCAAATTTTGATTTATATATATATATAGAGAGAAATATATATGTGTGTGTGTCCGTGTGTGCTGTTCAGCTTCCTTCGGGTATTATCCCACGTCATTGTAGTTGTGCTTTTAAAGTTGTAGCAACGTTTCGGCAGAATCTCATCTGCCATCATCGGGCTTCTTCTGTATTGTGTTCAGTTTGAAAAAACTGAAACAACTGTAAAAGTCTGACTCACAGACGAACACAATACAGAAGCCTGATGATGGCAGATGAGATTCTACCGAAACCTATGTATGCATATGTGTGTGTGTGTGTGTGTGTGTATCTGTGCAGCTGGGGTGATTTTGGGCTGAATTGTCGGGCGTATGTGAAGGGTTTCCTTGGAGCAGAGCTGTTCCATGGCTGGCAGGCTGGCAAGCTGGTGGGGAATTCTGGGAGTTGAAGTCCAGACCTCTTAAAAGTGGCCAAGTGTGTGAAAGGGAGATCTGGAGCAGTCTTGTTGTGTTCTGGAGACATAACTGGGCAACTGGGATTGAATTCAGAGTTGCTGACTGCACTTTTTAAGATGTGGAATTGGATGCCGACAGTCTTGTGAAACCCATTTCTTTGAGCCCGCGAGTATCACCCAAGGCAGAGGTGGTGTTCAGCCGGTTCGGTCCAGTTCTACAGAAACGGTAGTGGAAATTTGGAGTAGTTGGGAGAACCGGCCAATATGGGGCGGGGCCTCTGACTGGCCCCGCCAACCCCATTTATTCTCTGCCTCCCATTGAGTCCCAGCTGATCGGCTGGGTCTTCTTTGGTTGCCCTGCACAGGAGAACGCAGCTGGAAAGCAGGTTAGTCAGGTTGGGAGGGAATGGAGATTTTACGCTATTCTTCCCCTTCCATGCCCACCAATCCACGGCCACAGAACCGTTAGTAAAAAAATGTTGAACCCCATCACTGCACCGAGGGGTGTTCTGCTTGGGACAACCAAATGTGCGGATTTATTAAATTTATACGCTGGGTTATTTCACTCTCAACCGCTCTGCTCTCACGATGGAGAACAGGGGTGTCCATAAGTCTCGGCAACGTTGAGACTTATGGACTTCAATTCCCAGAATTCCCTAGCCAGCTGGGGAATCCTGGCACTTGCAAGTCCACAAAATAAGAGCAAGGATGAAGACACAGAGAAGCGATTCGGGCGCAAAAGGGGAGAGAGAGGAAAGAAGGAAGCTGGTCGCTGTGGGACACTTCGCTGTCGTTGACTTGCCTTTTTGTGCTTTTTTGCCATCCACTTGTCCCAGCTGTTGAGCATGTCCAGCCATTTTGATTCCCTCTGCCTCAGCACATCCAACGGCACCTCCACCAGCCTGTGGCACAATGGACAAAAAAGTTACGCCTTGGATGGACAGCCTCCCTCTTAAAAACGCAAGGACTAAGCCAGGATATAGTTAAAACATAGCTTGTTGAAAATGTTCCATGCTGGCTCAGGAATTCTGGGAGTTGAAGTCAGAAAGGGACCATTGTTCCACGCCTCTCTTCTCAATATGCCAAGGTTTAAGAAAGAAGAAAAAGGATTTTATTCCACTAGTCATTGCTGACTTTTGGGGGCACTGCTCATCCCCGTTTCAAGGCCATTGAACCAGCACCGTCGGAAAACATTTCCACAACACGATATCACAGAACGCTGTTCCCTTCCCACCGAAATGGTACCTATTTACCTACTCGCATTTGCATGCTTTCGAACTGCAGGAGCTGGAGCAAGGACGGGAGCTCATCCCCATCGTGTGGCGTGGGGTCTTGAACCTTTCAGCCAACGAGCCTAGAGCATCATATTAAATGCACCTAATCTTGAGCATCAAACTAGCAGTTAGCTGACATGCCTGCTTCTGTTCACACATATCAGAACTAATACTGTAGCAGGTAACTCAGGTGAGCTAATTTGATTTTCTTAAGCTCAAGATCTCTCTATCTCTCTCACAAACACACCCCTGGGATTTATAAAATCATCACACCGAGTCACACATAGACAACTCTCTCACAGCAAGGCTGCCTTCAAACTGAACCAGCCCAGCTCCAGGGTGGTTGTTTTTTTTTTCCCCCCTTCCCAAATACTGCCAAAAAAGGAGATGGAGATCTGAAAGCCAAGAATGCTGCCAAACCAGACCGAAATAAGTGCGGGGCAGCCAGGGGTATGCATTCCACAGATTTTTGCGTTCGGTCCATTCTGATCAAGGGTGCAGCCAGGGTTAGGATGTAGCTTTCCAGTTCAAGGGCTCAAAGGAGTTCCTGGAAAGGCTACAGTACAAATCGAACTGATACTCGATCGGTAAACAAGAGAGTTTTCTCCGGCTCAAACCTTGCCCGGGTTTGGAAGACGATTTTGCAGTTTGGGGCTTGCAAAACACCGGTTTGGTTTTGCCCAGCTGGTTCCTGGGAATTCCTGCTGATGGAAAACGGACAGCAAGGTCTGAGTCATCTCCTCACCCCACCCAAAACCTCAAAGCCATCTGAAGTCAAAATGGAGAAGTTACACAGGATGCTTGAAGCAGTGGAGTGACGATTCAGCTCTTTAAAAAAAAAAAAAAAAGGCAGCCTTGTTGTTGGACCTCCAAGTCCCTGGCCAGAGTGGCCCAAAGTGAGGGTTTCTGGGAGACGTAGTCCATCAACATGCAAAGAGCCAAATTGGTTACCACTACTGGAGGGGATTCGGTCAATGGCTCCGTCTGGTTGGGCTTTGGTGGAAGCACAGATGCAACAAGACAGCCTAGAGGCTTCCAGTGGGGGGAAAGCATGCAGCTATACCCGGTCAGGGATGAGGAGGAGGAACTGCCTGCTGCACCTGATCCAAAACACGTAGGACAGAGAACAAGCAGGAGCAGAGGTCAGCCAGATTACTCGTGAGGAGGCAGCCTCGCCTCTCTTGATTTGCTGCACCTGAAGCTGGCTATTTAGCACAGCAGATAGATGGAGGCGACGCTGGGAACATGTTTGTTTCCTAGCTGTGTGTTGTTCCGGCTGTTGTGACTCTTGCCTTGTTTTGGATTGACACCTTGACTTGGATCATGCCTTGTGAAACCACTTTTGTATTGTGGATTTAATTTTGCCTGGTGGGTTTCTCATGACTGGGAAACTTTCAAGTGCCTTGTGTAGTAGACTCCTTGGCTGTCGCTCTGGGGACTAGCATCGGTCTGCTGGTGGCTGGACCTATGTGGGACAGTTCTGGAGGGGTTAGTGAAAGGAGTGGCTGGGAGAATATTAATAAACCCACTAAACCAGTGGTTGCCAACCAGTGGGCCAGGAACCATTGGTGGTCTGCAAGAGAATTTTGGTGGTCTGCAGAGAAATGTCACCCCTCCCCAAAGCAATTAATCCAGGCTGCGCGAGAACACAAGGCTGCGCTGCCCACATGGCCCGTGGGAACACAAGGCTTGCGTTGCTCGCATTGTGAACAACAGGAGGTAGTGAGGGGAGGAGGGAAAGGACAGAGGGGGGGAACTTGCCCCACACACCTGGCCTGGCTACCGGGCTGCTTCTTTCCTCTTCTTTCTTCTTCTGCTTTTGGCTGCATGCAAGGAAAGCAGCATAAAAGTCTTTCTTTCTCTCCCCCAAACTCCGCCAGAAATGAGTCTTTGGGACCCTGCAAGGCCTCCTGCTCCATAGAGGCTGTGCTGGCATACACGTCTCACAAAGACTCTTCCATTTCTGGCGGAGTTGGACAAAGAAAGACTTCCGCTGCTTCTGCTGCTTTCCTTGCATGAAGCCAAAAGGTCTCTCTCTTCTTTTCTCCCCGAGAATGGGAGTGGAGACAGTATCCTCGATGCCCTATAATGATTGGATTGATTGATTGTAGGAAAATGAGGTGGGGGATTTTCCGGCAGACTTTTTTGGGGGGATTTTCTTCTCAGGGTCTCTGGTTGGTGGAATCTTAAAATATGAGTTTGGTGGTCCTGAGGTCAAAAGGTTGGCGACAGACACCTCGTGTACTTATCCCACCCTGCACTAAAACCAACAGTTTACATGTGTAAGTGGGAGAGCAACAGTACATGGCGAATACATAATCAGTTTGGTGGTAAAATATTGCTTATAGAAGGAGGCAGGGGGAAGATAAAAGTTGCTTTCCTAGAAAACCCCTGCCAAATTGCCGTTAATGGCAATGAAAAACCCATAAGCCCTAGAAAGAAAGAAAGAAAAGAAAGAAAGAAAGAAAAAAGAAAGAAAGAAAGAAAGAACGAAGGAAAGGAAGGAAGGAAAGGGAAGGAAGAGGAACGGAAGGAAAGAAAGTAAGAAAGAAAAGAAAGAAAGGAAAGAAAAGACAGAAAGAAAAGAAAGAAAGAAAGAAGAAGAAAAGAAGAAAGAAAGAAAAAGAAACAGAAAAGAAAGATTAATGATAGCCCCTGGATAGAAGCAAGACAAAAGAACATTTCTGGGACTTGAGAGCCCCCCCCCCCCCCCCAAGCAACTTAATTTCCTACCCAACCGACGACACAGCAGGTTCAACTCCAGTGGGTCCCTCAGTTTTGGCTGGGATAGGTTTTTCCTCTTCTGCTTGGCCGCGTTCCCATCCTGGCTGGCTGACAGGAAGCGCTTAAAAAGGCCAAATCTCCTTGGCTCGATGGCCATGGCCGGCTCGCATTTCATGGTGCCCCAGTGAGCAAACAAGGTTGAAGTTTTGCAGGGGTTATTTCAGGGGAGAAGGGAATCTCCCATCTAGCTACGGTAAGCCTCAACTCGCTCAGCTACGCTTGGGCTCCATGGCGTGGCCTTCCCATCTGGGGCACCATGAATTTAGCCTCCCAAGAGTTGTGTTTAGCCAAATGTGCCCCATTCTACTGGGGAATTATCATGCTGCTGCCAAAATTACAGGTAATAATCCTTGACTTGCAACAGTTGGTTTAGGGACTGTTTCGAAGTTACGATGGCACTGAAAAAAGGGACTTATGACCGTTTTTCACACTTAACGAGTGTTGTAGCAATCCCTGTAGTCATGTGATTTATAGTCACACATTTGGCAACTGGCTCATATTTACGACGGTTGCAGTGTCCCCTGACAAGCAAAGTCCACAGGGAAGCCGGGTTCGCTTAACAACCGTGGGACTAATTTAAGAACTGCAGTTATTCGCTTAACAGGAATTGTGCTGTTGTGCCTAGAGGTGGTGCTCTCACCTCACATTGAGGAGGCTGTGAGTTTGATCCTAGGTAGAGGCAGGTATTTCTCTCTCTGGGCACACTGAGAATATATATCTGCTAAACAAAACTCCGCATCGGTGACAGGAAGGGCATCCAGCCCTTAAACACTTAAAACCTTAAAACACTCTGCTAGCTCCAATCAGTTGACCAGTCTCCACCCCGCAAAGGATTAGAGGGTTGTTAAATGAAAACGATGAGTGATTCACTTCACAAACGTGGAGAGAGAAGTCGTAAAATGGAGCAAACTCACTTAACAACATAGATCTTGGTCTCGACTGCGGCCATTGAGAACTGCCTGCACTTCACAGGGGTTTGGCCTTCCGTTGTGCATTTGCCGTGTTCATTACTTCAATCGACTCCCAGGTCCCTTCCCACTCTATTATGCTATGTTTTAATATTAAGAGACCACCAATGCCACAATTGTAGGATTAAGGCCAAGCCAGCATGCGCAGAGTCCCAGACATTAAGGCCTCATCTAAAATGTGAATGGTTTTTTTTGCCTGGCAGGAATTATGAATTGGCTCTTCTACAAAACTTCAGCATTCAAGCTTGTGACACACTAATCTTTGTTCTGTCTCTTGAGATCTGCTGGACTAGCCGCATAGCCAATTCTTTGTTTTATTTTATTTTATTTTATTTTATTTTTTTTAAAAAAGAGGAGAAATAAAGACATCAAGTCACATGGCATATTTCTCTTTCAGATAAAAAGTTCAGAGTTGAAAAGCAGAGAGTTCTTCCCCTATTTTTAAAGAGGATCTTCCTTGCAACTAAACTGTAATCCCATTAATAGGCCATGTCCTCTTGAACCTTATTTCAAGAGGCAGATGGGTGCCCTGATTTTAAGTTTTAAGCCTCTTGTTCACCGGCCCATGCACGTAGGCAACCAGAGGCTCGACTGTCATAATAATCCTTTAAAAGGTTGTGTGTGTGTTTTTTCCCCCCTGGCTGCCAATAAGGAACACAGGAAGAGAGGCTGCTGATAGATCCCGTTTAAAAAAAAAAAAATCACATTATTTACATGAGAAACTATGCAAGCGCTGACAAAGCTTGCGGGAAGGATCCCAAGTTTATAATTAAAATGACAGGTGCCCAGCTAGGTGAGGTTCCTCCTGCTCCGTCTGCCTCCGGGCCCAGTAAGGAGGGGTGTCCCCAAAACCAGGGCCTGCATCTATTTTAAACAAACCATTCATGAGTAATTTTACTTGACCTGGAAATTTTGCGAGAAACAAGATTTCTGTTATGACCAGGCAGAGTTTTGTTTCCTGATTCTCAGTTCCGTTTATAAGAAGAATCCATATAAACTCCTAACCGTTTTGCTAGAGGCGCCCTTTGAAGAGAGGACCTAGAAACGAGACATGGCTGGCTGGGGATAACCCGCTGCAAATGGATTCGTAGAATCCTAGGGCTGGGAGGGAGCTTGGAGGTCCTCTAGTCTAACCCCCTGCTTAAGCAGGAGATCCTATAATCGTTCCGGTCTTCTCTTGAAAACCTCCAGTGATGGAGCATCCACAACTTCTGGTGGCAAGCCGTTCTATTGGTTAATTGTCCTCCCTGGCAGGAAATTTCCCCTTATTTCTAGGTTGGTTGACTCCTTCCATCCGTTGCTTCTTGTCCTGGTGCTTTGGGAAATTAAGTTGACCCCTTCTTCTTTGAGGCAGCGCCTCAAATATTGGAACATTGCTCTCGTGTCACCCCTAGTCCTTATCTTCATAAGTCCCAGTTTCTGCAACCATTCAACTGCCTGCCCAAGAAAGAGACCTTATACCACCCAAGACAAGTGTCTGTCTAGATTCTTCTTCCAGTGATGGTGCGTCCACAATTTCTGGTGGCAAGCTGTTCCACGGGTGGATTGTCTTCCCTGTTGGGAAGGTTCTCCTTAATTCCAGGTTGCTTCTCCCCTGGATTAGTTTCCCTTCATCGTTTCTTGTCTTGCCTTCTGGTGCTTTGGAGAATAACTTGACTCCCTCTTCTTTGGGGCAGCCCCTCAAATATACGAAGACTTCTATCAAGTCCCCCCTAGTCCTTCTTTTCATTAAACCAGACATACCCAATTCCTGCAAGGAAGGCCCTAAAATGGGACAAAAAATTCAATCAACAAATGTTTCGCTTAACCCCAAATGTTCTGGGCTCAGTTGTGCTTGCAAATTCTTCTCTACAACCACCACAACAAAATTATCTTGGACTTTTCCCCCTTAATCCAGCAAGACGAAAACATGTACGTATTCGCAAGGCTGCCTGTCTCTTTTCCTCTTCCCTAATCCTGTCTCATGTTCAAGTTTTCAAAAGTCTCCCAAACTCCAGGCAGCTCTCCAAGCAGGATGTATTTATCCTCTGCTCATCCTTATCCTCTTTTTGTTTTGCTTGCTCTCTCTGGCCCTTTTGTCACTGTCTTTCCTGGAAACAAAATACACACCGGAGCCAAACCGTATTTCAAGGGGAGCTGCCCAAAGCATTTGGAATGGAATCCCTTCCGGTTTAAGGAACGGGAAGCAGCAGCTGTAAACTTTTGGCCTGCCCACCACCACCACCACCACCACTCCCCCAGTCTTCTTCAGCAGACAGGAAAAGGATAAATTTGGTGTGTGGTGCCCAGGAATGCAAATGCAACCAATTAAGATCAGGAGAAACATTGAATTTCTCTCGGGCGCAAGAGAGGCATGGCTGAACTACCCGGCAGTGTGCAGACGCTTTGAGCTTCGAACTTGAAAATGAAAAATAATGAGCCGTTAAAGGGAGAAATATTTGGGATGCAGCTTTGCAAATTTCATCCCGTTGGCCCAAAGATACTTTTTTCCCAAGAGGCGACTGGACTGGTCTTGTTTTTGTTTTGAAGACGTTTTACTTCTCTCCCAAAGAAGCTTCTTCAGCTCTGACTTGGATGGTGGGGAATGGGAAGGATTTATATTCCTTGCAGACAGCTGGCCATTTGAAAAAAAAAAAACAAAAAACCAGAAATTCAAGAGTTGCCTCTTGAAAAAGCATCTTTGGGACAACTGTGACATGGATGACTGAGATTCTCCATAAACATTCCTCCAGTTGGGGGTGGTTGACTTTAGAAGCCTGCATTTGCAAGTAGAGTAGCTAGAAATTCGATTGCAAGTAGACCTCGAATTATGACCACAATAGAGCCCCAAACGTCTGCCGCTCAGTGAGACCGTATTATAACCTTTCTTGACGCCAGTTGCTGAGTATCTGAATTTTAATCACGGGGATGCTGAAATGGATGTGCGATGAGGAAGCTATGAGTTCGATCCTAGATAAAGGCAGATATTTCTCTCTCTGGGCACACTGAGAATATATCTGCTGGGGGGGGGGGAAACTCTGCATCGGNGGGGGGGGGGGGAAACTCTGCATCGGCAACAGGAAGGGCACCTGGCCAGTAAAACACTCAGCTCCATTCAGTTGCCCAGACTCCACCCGGGAAGGGATTATGGGGTCGTGACAAGAGGATGCTGAAATGGCTGTGTGAAAAATGATTATAAGTTATTATAATCATTTTTCATGATAGTTTTTTCACTGTTGTTATAACTTCAAATGGTCACTAAACGAAAGAGTGGGAGTTGTAAATACTGCTTGTATCTGGGGGTGGGGGGAAGAGACTGGCCGCTCTCTATCCTGGACTTGGGCTTTGATAGAGAAAACAATCACAAGCTGGGTTAGCCTTTAAACCTGAGCTCTAATTGCAGCTGAGTTGTTGCCTTGTCAGCACTCAGTTGAAGGAAACACTATGATTAATTTTTGTTTGCATTTGTTTCCAGGGTATTTAAATGGAGCACTACGGGAAAGCTTGAATTTGCCTTGCTAGCAGGTGAGAGGGAAGAAGAAAAATAAATAAATATCTAGAAGACGGTATGAAAACACACAACCTTTAATCCAACTCTGATAATACAAGAGGCTCCTGAAAGCCAGACATGCTGTTGGCACCTGGGCGGGTTTTCATAAAAGCTTCCAAAACACGTCAGAATAGAACAGAAGCCAAAGTTAAAGTGGAAAACAGTGTAATTTCACCCGAACTTTAATGGCTGCTTTTGAAAAACCCTCTTATCCAACTGGGAAGAAGCACTTTATAGTCCTTGATTTATGACCACAATGGAGTTCAAAGTTTCTGTTGCTAAGTGAAACATTTACTGCTTTTGGCATGTTGTTTAATGTTCCTTTTACTCTGGCTTGAAATCTGCTTTTAAAGATTTGTATAAGTGTCGTTCCTTCCTTCCTTTTCCTTCCTTCCCTATTTTCTTCTTAAACTCCAGACATTCCTTCCTCCTCTTCTTTTTCCCTTCCCTTTTTCCTTCCTTCCCTCCCTATTTTCTTCTTAAATGTCAGAACTTCCTTCCTTTTTCCTTCCTTCCTTATCTTCTTCTTAAACTTCAGACCTTCCTTCCTTCCATTTTTCCTTCTTAAACTCCAGACCACCCTTCCTCCTCTTTTTCCCTTTCCTTAATTCCTTCCTTCTTTCCTTCTCCTTCCTTCCCTATTTTCTTCTTAAACTTAAACCTACCTACCTTCCTTCCTTCCTTCCTTCCACTTACAACCACAATCAAACCCAGAATTAACATTGCTAAGTAAGACAACCGGGAAATGACTTTTGCCCCATCTTACAACTCTTCTCGCCACAGTTGTTAAATGAATCACTGCAGTTCTTAAATTAGTTCCATGGTTGTTAAATGAATCTGGCTTTCGCATAGAAGGTCACAGAAGCGGATCCTATGATACTGCAACGTTATAAATACAAGTCAGTTGCCAAATGCCTGAATTTTGGTCAAGTCACTGTGGGAATGCTAGAAGGGGTCGTAAGAGCGAAAAAACAGTCCTAAACCACTTTTCAGTGTCGTTGACTTTGAATGGTCACTAAATGAATGGATGCAAGTCAAGGACCAATTCTGACTTCTGTTTCACACAATTTTCAAGAAGAGATTGGACTGCCCTTTGTCAGAAATGATACAGGGTCTCCCGCTTGGGTGGGGAGTTGGACTAGATGACCTACAAGATCCCTTCCAGCTCTGATAATCTGTTATATCTGTTAATCCACACCATTGTTTCTTCTCTTCCTTTTTTTTTTACTTTCTGCCAGCTGGACAAAACCTTGTCGTGTCCTGAAAATGATTTTTATTCATTTTCTTCACCTGGAAAATTGCTGTTTTAACATCACAACCTGTTCCTCTTCCTGAAAAGCATCATTAACAAAACACACAGCCAGATAACAGCAGGAACCCTCAATTTCCCTCCCATAGCAAGTCATCCAGAACTTCGGATAACAGCAGACAGGGAACCAAAAAATAAAACAAAATCACCTTATTTTATTATCAAGAAGGAAAGCAGTCCTAAACCAGCCGAATTCCTTAATTCTCCATTCCAACAGCCAGCCCCAAAGGATTTACACCCCCATATGCCCAGCCTACCAAACCAGAGAGTTGGTTTTAAAGGGAGGAAGGGCTAGAAAGAAAGTTGAATGCACAACTGTTTTTGCACAATTGCACAAGGGCTCCACAGAACAGGTATACCTAGTTCCTCGTGTGATTAATCTTAAAAAAAAAAAATACATATGTCAGTGGAATATTAATCATTTCCCATGCCTGCCTCTCCAGGTTTTCTTAGCATGTTCTTAGCATGTTTACTCAAGAGTAAGTCCTTTTTTTTTTTCCAATATGGAAAGGCTGGAAAAGAAACAGAAAGCAATTAAGGCCCACTTTTTCCCGCTGGGGCACAGCTCCATATGCTTCAAGATCACAGCTTGCAAACCGAGTCCCAAAATGAAAACTTACTCAAAATGTTTTGAGTGAGTTTCATAAATCAGTGAGCAGTTCAAACTCAACCTCTTGCTCTTTCTCATAATCCCCCCCCCACACACACACACATGTGAACACACACACACACAAATAAAACCTTGCTAAGCAATGCAAACATTTTCTCCCTTCCCCCATTAAGACCACACTAAAACTTCCTTTATTGGCTATCTTGGAAAATTAACTTTGTTTTCCTCTCTTTGGTGTTTTTGTTTGTTGAGATCTTTTTTTTCCTCCTCTATTTTTCAGTTCTTTAACTAAAAAACAAACTCAAAAGTGTTTTTACCTACCGCATTTCACATTCGTGGAATTGCTGTTAGAAATAAAATAAACAAACTGGCTAACTTTGGAAAGGCTAAAAGAAGGCCAAGCCAAGATGTAATCGTCTGACCACCTTAGCGTTACTGCTTTTATAACCAGGTTACCAAATTCACCCATTCGCACAACACGCTGAATCTGTTGAGTTTAATGTCACACAATGTAAGTTTCCAGCTTTTCTTGAGTTCAGGAAATAGCAAAGCACTTTAAATCGGGGCTCAGAGAGAACAGAATACAAGCTTGGGAAAGGAGAATGTACCTGAGCATGTGAAGAGTGCCTTCGCCCTATGTTTAAGCCAGGGCCATTTTAAGACTTCAACTCCCAGAATTCCTGAGCCAGCATGTGGATTTGTGGCTGGTTGGCTGGGGAATTCTGGGAGTTGAAGTCCACCCATCTTCAAGTTGCAGAAGTTGGAGACCCCTGATCTAAACTACACAATGGTTTAAAGCTGGCTTGTTAAAGAGAAGTGGGATTCTAGGCAAGGGAAGAGAGAGCTGTCCCCAAGGCCAGACTAAGGCGGCTTAGGCAGAGTCTGGAAAAAAGGTGGCCAAAGTCCATGGCAAGAGTGCCCTCTCGACCCCTTGGGCTTTTGCAAAATGTTCTCTCCTACAAGAGGGCCCCTGCCCATAGATGGGAGTATCCCCCCATTTTCTCTCTCTCTCTCTCTCTCAACAGTGCCCCTGCCCATGGCAAGAGTGCCACTCAACCCTCACCAAGCAGCAGTCTCGATAGCAAGAACACCCCTGCCCATGGAAAGAGTGTCACTCAATCCACTCATAGAAGACCCGCAATGCTATTCCATCAGCCCTAAAACAGGACCCCTGCCCATGGTAAGATTTCCCCCTCCAACCCTTGTGAGCACAAATACTTCTGCTGCCCGTGGCCTGAGTGCCACTCGATGCTCACCAAAGAGAGTGCCGAGATGGCGAGAGTGCCCCTGCCCATGGCAAAAGTGCCTCTCTAATGCCCAGGAGCACTTCTTCCCAGGCCAAGAGTGCCCTTCCAAACCCCTTCAGCACTTCGGCCCATGACCAGTGCCACCGCCACCAGTCTTGATAGTGAGAGTGCCCCTGCCCATGTCAAGAGTGCCACCGTCCCCTCCCCAAAGAGCGGTCTAGAATAGCGAGAGTGCCCCTGCCCATGGGAAGAGCGCCCCTCCGCCCCCCCCCAAGCACTTCTCCCCGTGGCAAGAGTGCCCCTGCCCATGGCCAGAGTGCCACCCACTGAAGAGCAACCCTGATGGCGGGAGTGTCCCTCCACCAGCGCCCCCCCCCCACCGAGAGGACTTCTGGCCACGTCAAGAGCGCCGCCCTCCCCTCCCCGAACAGCAGCCCTGCTGAGGGCGAGAGCGCCCAGCTGCCCCGCCCGGCCACTCACGGCGCCTCCGGAGGGTCCCCGGCGTCCTGCCCGTCGGCCACCAGGAAGCCGAACTTGTCGACGCGCCGCTCGCCGCCGCCCGCGTCGCCCGCCGAGCTCTGCGAGTCCAGCTCGCCTCCTTCGTGGTCCGCCTCGGCCGCCTCGTCGTCGTCCTGGGCGGCCAGCGGGGCGCGGGGCTCCGGCGAGCCCATCCCGTCGGCGCGAACCCTTCGCCCGCCAGCCCCGCCGCCGCCGCCGCCGCGGCTCTGAGCCCTGGCCGCCCCCTCAGGGACGGCGGCGGCGGGCCGGTCGCGCCCATTGGACGAGCCGCCGACGCGCCCGCCCTCCGCCACCAGCATTGGGCCGCCGCGCCTGGGACGCCGCCGCGCCTTAGGTCGCCCGCGCTGCCAATCCGGCGCGTCGTCCCGCCCTCTCGCTGAATGGCGGGGGCCGCCGTCCAATGGCGCCTTCTCCCCTCCGCCCCTCCCCCTCTGGAACTTCTGGACTGCGCAAAAGTTGGCAAGAGATTTCCAGGGGGCGCTAAACTAGCCTCGCCTTAACCGTGGCTTATTGAATAAAGTATGAACAAGCTATGATTCGTGGTTAGCAAGCTGTATCGTCCCCGTTCATCCAATATGCTGAGCCAAAGCAAGCCAGCCAAATTGCAGATTTGATGAGACACTTGTTTCCTGCGAGACTTGATGCAACTTGTTGACTTAATCATGATTTGTCAGAAAAAGGCCCTTGTGGCAGAGTGTGCACTCAACTACATGGTAGTTGGTGAGCTTGCAACCCCTTATGTCATCGGGATCCAGCCACGTATCTGGTCTGTAGATTTCATTAGCCATGTTCTTACAAACCAATATTAAAGCAGGTTTTCATAATTAACCTTGGATTATGTACTCTGGTGTAACAACACGCAATTCTGAAAAAAAGTGCAGGAATTTCTGTAATATCTGAGTTTCTTTAGTTTAATAATTACTGTATTGAGTGAGGCAAAAAAGAATAGGCATGTTTACACAACACATTAAACCACAAACAAGCCAAGTCTGAAACCCATCACCTACAATTTATTATACAATATCAATTTATATTAATTATAACTGAAACCAGTTATAAGTTATGTTAATATTAATCTACTTCCCAAATGAGACTCCAGGCAGTGCAAGTAGCCAAATCAGTATACACACACACACACACACACACACACACACACATAAAGAATTAATGATGGCTAAACCAAATCCAACTTCAATCATTAAAACAAGAAACTCATACTGATGATCTCACTAGCTTCCAAACCTCAGGATTGATGGCAGGATGATGGTTTACTCTGCGAATCTACAAAGTGTGGTTCTGTAAGTCATAGATTAAGCCAGAATAGGTTTAGTAATATCATTCTTTCTATCACAAATAACTTCTAGCTTATCTTGACTCAAAAGTTTGCCTTGTTTTGTCTAAAATTGATGGCACAAATCTGCATTTTTCAAACCTGGCAACTTTTAAGATGTGTGGATGTTGTTAACTCCCAGAGCACATGCTGACTGGGGAAATTCTGGGAATTGAAATCCACACAAATCTTAAGTTTGACAAGTTTAAAAACAAATAGTGACATAGAACCACTTCAGTTGTGCTGGCTGTGGATGATTGAAGATTTCTGGAGGGAGTGTGTTGAATTTATAATGGCAATTTACAATCTACCCTGATACACTGCAGCCCCACCCAAAGCAGATGATGGCAAAATGCGTAAATCAGTTAAAATCCAATTTAAAAACATGTGAAAAACACTAAGAATTGCACTCAAAAAAAGCCTTAATTGAACAGAAAAGGCTGAGCTCTTAATACACTCAGAATCGGAACAATGGGCAAGATAAATCATTGCATCAGTTTGCTTTTGGGGTTCCCTTTTATGGGGCAGGTGAAAAATTTTGGGGGTGCTTTTCTTTTCAAGCTAGGCTCTAATTTTTGAAATGCAATTTTTTGCTTTGCAATTTTTTTTAAAAAAGAAAAGCTTGCAGATGCTGCCACCTGCTGACCAATGCAGTCCTTCAAACTGGCAAAAGTAAACTAAAAAGTAAACTAGCTCGATACCCATGCTTCCCTACAAAGCTATGTGATAGGGCTTAGTTTTGGGGGAGGAAAATAAGGTGGAGGAAATGGTGCCTCTGCCCACCAGCATCCATCGTTATCATCCTGTCAGTATGTGAGAGAGTTGAGGGCTGTTTGGAAACTGAAACATGGAAACTGAAGCAGCATTCGCTGCGTGAGCAAGAAGGAGGCAGCAAGGAGCCTGGGCGTGGCTTAGCTCAACTGTTCTGTACGACAGCTGCTTGCTGCTGTGAAACGAAAACTGAAACTCCTCTCCTCGGCTTGTGTTTTGCTTTTGGAATAGATTTCTTTTCAGGTGGGCAGTGGGAGTCGAACTCCTTAGTATCAGAGTGTGTTAATAGTAATAATATAGGAAATACTAAATGCTCTGATGGTCATTTGGAAAAATCCTTTCTTAGTGAGCCCCGAGAAGCCAAGAGGAACATAGGTGCCAAATTTCAAGTTTGTAGGCTTTAGAGTTCTGGAGACTTTGTGATGATGCATGAGTGGTATTTCACAGATAGATAGATAGATAGATAGATAGATAGATAGATAGATAGATAGATAGATAGATAGATAGATAGATAGATAGATAGATAGATAGATAGATAGATACGTGGCCCGTTTAATCATCATTTACTGAATCAACCCATTGCATAAAACCTTTGCATAAAATATGGGCTCTGGGGTAAAATAGGAAGCACAACCAGATAAACCATTTCACTTTGTTGTAATGTAACCATTCCACTTCATCTGACAGAATCTTGCAAGTCTCGAAGTTTACTTCTACCTCCATGCCACCCAGAACCCCCTAATGACAGCTTGAAAAACTTGGGAGGGTCCCTTGGAGTCTCTTGACCTATCCCCCTTCTCTGCTATTCAGCTGCAGGCTATGTAAGGGTCCCCAACACCCTGGGACGCAGCCTATTCGAAACCGGACCATGGGAGAAATGGACGAGGGTCCGTGCACAAAACTCCATCGACGGTCATTTTGGCTGAGGAATTCTGGGAGTTGAAGTCCACAAGTCTTAAAGTTGCCAAGTTTGGGGGGCACACACACACTCTCACACACAGAGAGCGTGCTAGAGGATAGAATAACAGAATCTGGAAAACACTGCAGATTCTCTTTATTTCCTGAAGAAGATCAAGGTAGGTCAGTCTTGAGTTTTTTCCTCACCTGCTTCGCCCCGTTTACCTGATGATGGTTGAATTCCTTCTTCAAGGCCTCTCCAGGCTTCCCCCCACCCTTCCAAAGGGAAAATTCCCCCTCCTGCCCCAGGTGGCTTCCCCCCCCTCTCTCTCTTCCCTCCCCTGCGACGACTCCAATGGCAACGAAGTACCCCAACTCCCATCAGTAAGTAAAAGCAAAGTGACGCTGTTTAATAGTGGGTCGATTTCTAGCTCTCTAGCCGGCTTACGCCAAGCTTTCCAAAGTGCTGCTCCCAGAAAGAGCAGGAAACCCACGCTCCACTCTGTGTATTCCCTTGATGAGTTCAGATGCGATCCGTGCCCAGCCTCGATCGGCAGTGGGTCCTCTTGGGTCCAGATCTGTCGGTGGATCGATTTCCCCCATCTAACTTAAAGCCCTGAATTGCAAGCTACCCTTCCCAGNCCAGATCTGTCGGTGGATCAATTTCCCCCATCTAACTTAAAGCCCTGAATTGCAAGCTACCCTTCCCAGCACCACTGAAAATGTTCGGGGTGGGTGCAAGAACAGGGGTGGGATTCGAAAATCCCAGCGACTGGTTCGCTTCCCGGTTGCTGGGTGGGTGTGGCCATGGTGGGCATGGCCTACCAGAACTTCCAGGAGGTCCGTTTTTCAACTTCCCCAGAGTCCGGAGGCTTCCCTTGGGTCTCTGGGAGGGTGAAAACAGCTTCCCTTGGACCCCGGAAGCTGGCAAGAGGCCCGTTTCTGAACTTCCAGAAGGCTCATTTTTTTTGCCCTCCCAGAGTCGTTGCACTAACTTGCATCCAAAATGGGTTACGTGGAGACTCCTGGAGGGGCGGGGTGGAGTGGGTGGGACCAGCCAGTTGGTTCAACTACCGTTTTACCAAACCAGATGTAAATTTAACACCCGGTTCAATCAAACCAGTCCGAACCGGCTGAATCCCACCCTCCATGCTAGCTGGTTAAAGTACCAATTTAGAGACCCTAAACCAGGGGTGCCCAATGCCCGGTCTGTGTACTGGCACCGGTCTGTGGCATGCCAGAAATTGGGTTGCGCAATAAGCAAAGCCCCATTCACGGATGGCAGGCGGTACACAAACCTCCCCTGTGGTCAGCGGTAAAACTTTTCTCCACAGAACCAGTCCCTGGTGCCCAAAAGGTTGGGGGCCATTTCCCTAAACTGCAGTTTATTTAGGGTATCCTTCTGCTCCTCCTCCCCACAAACCCCACTCTCTTCTAGCACTGATGCTGTTACCTAGTTTGGTAATGAAATGTCTGCAAGAAAACAAGCAAACTCAGAGAGCGCCAAGTAACCAACAACCCTCTTTCTTCTCCTCCTTCTTTCTCTTCCTCTCTTCCTCCTCCTCCTTCTTTTTCCTTCTCCTCTCCGCAAACCCCACTCCCTTGTAGCACTGATGTTGTTATCTAGTTTGGTAATGAATCGCCTGCAAGAAAACAACCAAGTTCAGAGCATCAACAACCCCATATTCTCCTCCTCCTCCTCTTTCTCCTTCTTCTCCTCCTTTTCCTCCTCCTCCTCCTCCTTTTTCCCTTTCCTTTTCCTTTCTGCAACCCCCATTCCCTTCTCGCACTGATGGTGTTGTCTAGTTTGGTAATGAAATGTCTGCAAAAAAATAATCAAGCTCAGAGAGCACCAAGGACCCCACAGTCCTCTTTCTTCTTTTCCTTCTTTCCCCTCCTCTCTTCCACCTCTTCTTTCCCTTTCCTTCTCCCCCTCTCCACAATCCCCATTCTCTTCTAACACTGATGTTGTTACCTAGTTTGGATAATGAAACATCTGCAAGAAAACCACCAAGCTCAGAGAGCACCAAGGACCCCTCCTTTCGATATTCTCCTTCTGAGTTAATAAGTGCTCGAAAAAGGCATTCAAACATCCTGAAGGCCCTTCCAGCTTGCATCCTTCACTTGGCCATGGAGGGTTATATAAATCTTTTGGAAAGGCGAGCATCTAACAGCAAAATGGAGATGATTCAGCACAGTGGGACCCAGTGAGAATCAAGCCAAGGGTTTCTACAATGGGAGAAAGCACGTTAATGGAATTTTCTCTGCAGATTGATTTATGAGTCTGTCTTTGGGGGAATTCTAAAAAGCCTCCATTGCTGAATCGGAATATTTACAGCCCGGGCTGAGATTCTGAGATTCTTTGCAAGGGAACAAGCTCCATCTAACTCAGCTTAAACTTTTTAGTTTTACTCATTTTCTATTTTATTATGAAATTTATATGCCCACCCATCTCACTGAGAGGCATCGTCCAGACCTGGAGAGCTACCATTTATATGATTTCCTGGCGTTTCCTTAATGGAATTGCCTTGCCAATCCTTAGGTATAAAGATTAAATCCAAGAAATAATTAAAGGTATAATTCACAAGAATTGTTGACCAGGAATTGAAGCTTGACCCTTGGATATTATTCTCCTTCTCCTCTTCCTCCTTCCCCCCTCCATTATTGTGGAATTAATATTCTAATTTCCTGTTTATGCAAACAAAGCCCTTATAAATAATAAAGGACTGCAACCATCATTAATACCAGCCGGTTGCCAAGCCTCTGAATTTGGATTGTGTGACCAGAGAGATGCTGCAACATCATAAGTGGAGGAAATGGTCATAAGTCACTTTTTGCAGAACTGTTGTGACTTCAGATAGTCACTAAATGAACTCCTATAAGTCCAGGTCTATGTGTGTTATTATTTTTGCTCCCTTCCTGATCCTTCTCTTTCTGTGACGTCATACAAAAAGAGATAGATGGACGGTTATCAACTTTACAGGACTTGTTCTCTGTTCACAATTGGTTTCTCCTCTGGTCCGTTTAGCAAACTATAAGTAAGTTAACTAAGGCTTTGTAGCATTTGACACCAATGAGATTGGCTAAAATGTACCCTAACATGAATCCGAAATGCTGGAAATGCAAACAGAACTAGGGTACCTACCTACACATATGTAGTGGTCATGCCTGGAAGCCCAAAAATACTGGACTAAAATATGGGGATATATTTATATATATATTTATAAATATTTATATATTTACTCCACTATACAAGAAATAGTGGAGGAGCAGATAGAGTTTAAACCAGAATTATTCTTGTTGGGAATAATTAAAGGGAAACATAGGGAAAAGATTAAATATATTTTGCTACATATATTGACAGCAACAAGGGTAGCATTCGCTCAATGTTGGAAACAAAATAACACACCTTCAGAGGAATTAGTAATTAAAAAAAAATTAGATTGTGTTGAAACGGATAAACTTACATTAAAATTAAAGGATAAAGAAGAATTGGAGTATTATAAAATTTGGGACAATTGGTATCAATGGTTGAGCAATAGAAATAAGGATAACGTAGATGAGAAAATTATAGACAAACGTATACAAATGTATATAAATGTATATATATGAGATTGGTATATGTAATAATGATGTCACAGTAATGTTAATATTAATATTAAAATGTGAAAAATGTGAAAAAGAACAATAAAATAAACTTTTTAAAGAAACTAAGGCTTTGTAGGAAATATCCCTCCCTTCTGGATTCCCTACTGGGCAAATCTAATCAATCAGCCTTTGATTTCATGTACCATCCGGGCCCGCAAAATAGACCAGATGTAACCCCCATCTCCAAACAAGAGATAAAAAAAACTTCTGGATTTATTCTGCCCCATCTAAAATCCCTTCAGAATAATAGAATAACAGAGTTGGATGGCATCTTGGAGGTCTTCTAGTCCAACCCCCTATACCTTGTCAAACAAATGGTTGTCCAATCTCTTCTTAAAAACCTCCAGTGTTGGAGCATTTACAACTTCTGGAAGCAAATTGCTTCACTGATTGTTCTCACTGTGAAGAAATTCCTTCTTAATTCCAGGTTGCTTCTCTCCATGATTAGTGTCCATCCCTTGTTTCTTCTCCTGCCTTTAGGGGCTTTGCAGAATAGCTTGACTCCCTCTTCTTTGGGGCAGCCCCTCAAATATTGGAAGACTGCATCCATGTCTCCCCTGGCCCTTCTTTTCATTAAACTCGACATCCCCAATTCTTGCAACCGTTCTTTAGCCTCTGGTCCCCTAATTCTCTTTCTTGCTCTTTTCTGCGCTCTTTCTAGAGTCTCAGTATCATTTTCTTGTCATTCCCAGCCTCCCCAAGCCAAAAACAAACCAAAAGAAAAAGGCTTGCTTAAAAGTTACACATCACCTGGAGGGTGGCCCCTAGTCTAGAGAACCTCTGAGGTGCCCTCCTCTAAGTGGTGAAGGATTTCCTGCCAAAGCAGGGGGGTGGACAAGACCTCCAAGGTCCCTTCCAACTCTGCTGTTCTGTTCTGTTCTGTTCTGTTCTGTTCTATTCTATTCTATTCTATTCTATTCTATTCTATTCTATTCTATTCCATTCTACTGTTATTCTATTCTATTCTCTTTCTTTCTTTCTTTCTTTCTTTCTTTCTTTCTTTCTTTCTTTCTTTCTTTCTTTCTTTCTTTCCTTCTCTCCACTTCTCTATTCCATTCCATTCCGTTCAAGTTTCCCATTCGGGGTCCCCCCCCCAGCCTCCCCCGGGTGGTCTCCCCGCCTTTCCCCAACGTTGATTGGGTCGAAGAGGGCTTCCTTCGGCCAATCAGGCCTGTCTCTCTCTACACCCCCCCTCCAAGCCTCTGCTGGGGGAGGGGGGTGCCCTCCAGGCAGCTGGGAGCTCCAGGCGCGCCTTGGCACAGACCGGCGGGCGCGTCTTCTCTTCGCTCGGGGATAGGAACCTGAGCGGTTGTCCGGAGCGAGCCGGTCTCTGCTGGGCTTTATTGTTTTGACCAGAAGCAACGCCGCCGTTCTCGAGGCGAAGGCAGAGGAAGGAGCCCGGACTGAGCCAGTTCCCGCCTGCCTTGCGCTCTCTCCGCCTTCCAACTTTTGCCTCCTCGCCGGCTTCCCCAACCCCCATGGCGGGCTCGTCGCCTCCCCCGGCTTACTCGGACCTCAAGCGGGGCTTGGAGAAGAGCGGCAGCGGCGCCGAGCTCCAGCTGAACGGCGCCGAGGAGATCCCGGGCCCCGAGGAGGAAGAGGAGCAGCGCCCCCCGCCCAAAAACTATTTGTGGCTGAGCATTCTGTCCTGCTTCTGCCCCGCGTACCCCGTCAACATCGCCGCCTTCGTTTTTTCGGTCATGGTGAGCCGGGGGACTGGGCGGGGAAGCCAGGGACCCCCTTGACACCCCGCGCCCTGCCCAACGTTGCCAGGAGCCATCCTGGCCGTCGGGGGGACATCCCATGCGCCTGGGCACCCCTGCAAACGGAGGCCGGGGGTGGAGGAGGAGACCCCACCGGAGTCCCCCCACCCGTGTTCCCTTGGTCCCCTTCTCAAGCGCCCCCCTGCCTCGCCTCGCCTCCGGGGTCACCCTTTCTCTCTTCCCTTTTGGCCGAAGGCGCTTGTGCGCTTTTACGCACGAATCGCTCCATCTGGGTCTTGGGGGCCTAAAGCCGAGGGACAAACTGCAGGGAAAGGGGGTTTGGGGGAGATCGGGGGGGGGCTTGGCCTCTCGGGGACTAAGGAGACGAGCTCTCCAGGTGCTCTGGGATCGGGATAGTCAGGGGGAAACCAAAAGGCGCGATGGAGGGGACCGTTTCAGGCTCAGGCGCTGCGTCTTCCCGTTTGGGAGGCGACGGACGCCGGTAGCCGCTGCGCGGATCCTGCTGGGCGTTGCTTAGGAATTGGTTGAGGTGCGGATCCCGCGAGTGGCGGCTCGGTCCGGGCTCTAGCTATCGCAAATGTGCAACGGTTAACTCGGATCGCGTCTCTAAGGACTTCCTTCCAAGTCTCCTTTCCAAAATATGCCAGCTTGGTTTGCTTGGTGACGCTTTAACAGCAGGGGTAGGGTGGGGTGGAATTGGACGGTGTGGGGCTTTTACCCTAAGTGGCCTCCCAGCTCAAGTCTGGAAGTGGAGGAGGAGTATTAACACTGCAAAGGTGAGGAATTTATAGAAGAGATCCTGAGGAATTCCAGGGACAGTCACTCTCAATTTCCCTGGTTGCCACCAACAGTTGAAATATTTCCATAAGCCAGTTCTGTACCTGAAAGCCCCACCCACCCCTAATCTATGTCCACTTGGCCTAAACTCATGGCATGGGATGACTATTATATTCATATTTTAAAAAATGCAAAGCATGGAAAAATGTAACAGCCTCTCCATTCATGCTCCAAAATATAACTTTTGAGATAAGCAGAACTGGATAGTCCCTAGAGATGCTGCTGCAGTCCAGCTTCTGTTATCAATAAAGGAGAATATGTGTAGCAAGGGGTGGGTTGACAGGATGGGTCCTTGGTGCTCTCTGAGCTTGGTGGTTTTCTTGCAGACTTTTCATTACCCAACTAGGTAACATCATCAGTGCTAGAAGGGAATGGGGTTTGCGAGGAGGAGGAAAGAAGAATTATTGGGTCCTTGGTGCTCTCTGAGCTTGGTGGTTTTCTTGCAGACGTTTATCAGTGTTAACGCTGATAATGTTACCTGCTTTGGATGATGAAACGTTGCACTAAGGGTCCCTAACTCCCCTTATCCTGCCATCATGGCAAGCAATAATGGGGCAAGGCAGGATGGAGGATGAAAAATCCCATTGCTGTTATCACAGCAGCCGAGAAATCTGGACCTCCATTTTCCACTTGCTAATGGATGCTCTTCAATGTTCACAAACCCCGGCAAGCAGGAATATCCTGTGATGCAATTATTGTGTTCATTATTTATTAGACAATCCCTGCGGCCTGTTGGGTCACCGTTTCAGAAATATTTCCTGATCAGATTCCTCAGCGCCTTCGACCACGGCAGAGCTAAGAGCATCCCAGAACAATTCTTAAAAATTCATGGCTCCTCTTTTGAAAGGGAGGGGTGGTTTCTCCATTGGGTAAATAAATAAATACACCCGGGGAGGGACCTGCTTTGAAAAATAGCCCACCTTTTTTAGCTTCAGGAAGTGTCCTATGGCATCTTATATTATGTCCTAAAATGTTTTGTAAAAATTTTGCCAAATTTCAACATCCTGGGAGGAGTCATGGACCCCAGATTTTGGGTGCTTTCTGTCAGTCAGCCCGTTTTAGGAATCTGGGTTCAAAAGTTGTGGCTGGACGATGGGCTGTTTTGTCCAGTTAAAGGTTACAACAATAACCACCATTTTATGGTATCGGTAGTCCTGGAGTTACAGTGGTTCATTTAGTGACCATTCCAAGCTACAACAGTGTGGAAAAAAGTGACTTATGACCATTTTTAATAGTTACCATCTTGGTAGCATCCCCATTCAAGGTGGGTATTCAGCTGGTTTGGACCAGGAGCGGGCATTTTGAGTAGTTCAGAGAAGCGGCAAATCCCACCTCTGACTGGCCCTGCCCTCATCTATTCTCCGCCTCCTGAGTCCCAGCTGATTAATTGGGTCTTCATTTGTTGCCCACCACAGGAGAATGGAGCTGGAAAGCAGGTTAGTGGGATGGGGAAGGAATGGAGATTTTGTAGTATCCTTCCCCTGCCACGCTCACCAAGCCACACCATGCCCAAGTCATACCATGCCCATCAAGCCACGCCCACAGAACCAGTAGTAATTTTTTTCCCCAAATTTTATTTTTAAAACAAACACAAACAAAACATAAAAAAACATAAAACCATCTTCCAGTTTTATAAGTACAGTGTGTCAGTTGGTTACAAATCTTTTGTGCTATCCTCTCATAGTCCTCACTTACAATTTGTATAGATTCTCACATTATCAATCCAAGATATATTTATACATTGTCAGTTATTAATCGTTCATTTGACTAAACTATTATTCCATCATTTTATACAGAATATTCTAAATTTTATATGAATTTATATTTATATTTATTATATTTATATACGAAGCAAAATCCACGAGGTAGCCATAATTTCACTTAACAACCAGGTTACTAACTTATCCAATGCAGTGATTCACTAAAAATGGTGGCCAGGAAGATAGTAAAATGGGGCAAAATGTCACTTAACAAATGTCTCACTGAACCACAGAAACATTGGGCTCAGTTGTAACTCATAAGTTGAGAACTACCTGTATATAGATCTATTTTTTTCTTTCTTTCCTCTTATGTTACTTTTTCCTGGATTCACCGTGAGGCGGACCTTCTGTCTCTTGAGGTCTAACTTGAATCTGAATAATTAGAATTAAGCTATAAAGGTGTATATGGGAACTGGAGATGGCTTGAAGCTCAGTTTTAATTGCTATTATCTGTCTTTCTTAGCCCTTCTTTCGCTATTTACACTGGAAGATTCAGAAATATCAATCTCTGTTCCATGCAAGCACATTTGAACTGTTTGCAAATTTAAAGGATGTCACCCCCACGGAAATTAAAATTTTGCTCTTCCACCCTAGAGGTCTAGAAATAGCCGATGAGTAAGATTATTTTTAAAACTGAAAAATAGAAGAAATAATTTCAGATCACCTAGAAGCTATTTAACATTCTTCATTCTCCCAAGCAACGTCACTTGGAAGCCAAAAAACCAGCTTTTGCAATTTCTTGCAAAAAACAATAAGTAGTTTAAATTGTTTGCTTCTCTTCTGCTGGGGTTTAGTTCTCAGTCTATCACTCTGGGTTGAATATATTCCAGTTCTAAAGACAGATCGTTGAATCTCCTTTTGAGTGTGTATTTGTTGTTGTACAGTTTGGTGGAAAGGAAGAAAGATTGGTTCATTGACGTGGCTATTTTGGGAGATGCTAGGATTAAAGAGAGGGAATTGGGGATAAAAAAAAATTACAAAGCACCAGTATTTGAAGATCAAAGTCGTACTTAGGGAAAAAAGTGATCTTTGTTGTGCCAATCGTGATTGAAGCCCTCAGAGATACCTAAAAGATTTCCTCCATATCTAGAAATATTGAATTTAAGAAATATTGAATTTATCAGGCCTGCACCCCTTAATTTTACCCCCTTTTCGAACTGCCTAGATTCTTTGATGCTACCTCAATAATTTTCAGGTCTTTACTTGAGGGTTTAGTTTAGTTTAGCTTGAGAAGGGGGTTGGACTACAAGACCTCCTAAATCCCTGCCAACTCTTCTGTTATTCTTGCAAGGACTTGAACTGGTAAGTTTCCATCACTCTCAGACTGTGAATCCAGCTGTTGTTTCCCCTCTCCTACAAAAAATAATCCTAGATTCTTGGAAGGAAGATCTTGATATATGTAAAGGCCAATGCCAGCTAAAGAACTAACAGCTGTGACATCACACTGTTGTGAATAGATAATAATGAGGTTGCAAATACAAACAGGGAAATTCGGAACAGACAGATGTTAGGTAACCACCTGCCTTTTCCAGTATCCGACACAACACTCCTGAGATGGAAGATGTTTGAGCCACATTACATCTTTCTCTTTTCCCATCTCCACCCTGCCATTCTCCAAATAGTAAACTGCAGTTCCCAGAATTCTCAACAGTTTGCCTACATGCCACCTCTGGCATCCGCTTTGTAATTCGTGAAGCTGCCCTTCGCCAAAAGGAATGGGTTCAAAATGCTGGAGATCTGGGGGAGGTTGGGAACAAAATGCCTTAAGTGCTTAAAGGATGTATCTGATCCTTGAACACCAGACGCCAGACGAGGACTACTTCTAATAACAGCAGTCTTTCAAGGAATTGAGGGGCTGCCACAGAGAAGAGAGGATTCACTGACTTATTTTCCAAAACACCAGAAGACGGGAAAAGAAGTAACAGAAGTTAGTTAAAGAGAGGTCCAAGCTAGAAGTAAGAAGAAATTTCCTGACAGTAAGAACAATTAATCACTGGAATAGCTTGCCTCCTGGAGTTTTAGACTGATAGATTAACAGAGTTGGAAGGGACCTTGTAGGTCATCTAGTCCAACCCCCTGCCCAAGCGGGAGACTTTACATCATTTCTGACAGATGGCACTTCAATCTCTTCTTGAAAGCTTCAAGTGATGAAGCTCCCACAACTTCCAAAGGCAACTTCTGTTCCTTGGGTTGATTGTTCTCACTGTCAGAAAATTCCTCCTTATTTCCAAGTTGAATCTCTCCTTGTTCAGTTTCCATCCATTGTTCCTTCTCGGGCCTTGGAAAATAGCTTGATCCCCTCCTCCTCCTCTCTATGGCAGCCCCTCAAATATTGGAAGACTGTTCTCCCCTGGTCCTTCTCTTCCTTAGACTAGCCAGGCCCAGTTCCTGCAACCGTTCATTGTAGGTTTTAGTCTCCAATCCCCTCATCCTCCTGGTTGCTCTTCTCTGGCAGACTGACTCGTATTTATGACAGTGGCTCAATGAGGAAATCATATACCATTTCAGACAAATAACTGTCCAGTCTCTTCTTAAAGCCTTCAATGATGGAGCATCCACAAGTTCTAGAGACAGGTTAATTGTTCTCACTGTTAGGAAATTCCTCCCAAGTTCTAGGTTGCTTCTCTCCTTGGTCAGTTTCCATCCATTGCTACTCGTCCTGTTTTCAGGTGCTTTGAAGAATAACAGAGTTGGGAGGGACCTTGGAGGTCTTCTGGTCCAGCCCCCTGCTTAGGCAGGAAACCCTACACCACTTCAGACAAATGGCTGTCCAATCTCTTTTTAAAAAACCTCCAGTGTGGGAGAATCCACAACTTCTAGAGACAAGTTGTTCCACTGGTTAATTGTTCTGACTTTCAGGAAATTTCCTCCTTAATTCCAGGTTGCTTCTCTCCTTGGTCAGTCTCCACCCATTACTTCTTGTCATGTCTGTGGTGCTTTGGAGAAGAGGTTGACCCCGTCTTCACTGTAGAGCAGGAGGGTCTTCAAACTTGACAGTTTTAAGACTTGTGGACTTCAGCTCCCAGAATTTATCCTCCAGTCATGTCAGCTCAGGAATTCTGGGAGTTGAAGTCCACAAGTCTTGAACTTGCCACGTTTGAAGACCCTTTGCTGTAGAGGCAGAAGCTGCTTGGGGGGGAGGGTGATCAGCAGAAGTTCAGACTGTGCTCTCCTGCCCTCTGCAGCAGAAATCACACCCTTTTTCTATCGATTCCAGACAGGGAGGCAGATTCTGGGCCAAGACCCAGACTAAGGCATTTAGCAGCCTTAATGGACTGCAGTGCATTACTTAGGAAAAAAAAGACAACCGTCTCTTCTTGAAGCTCCAGGAGATACAGGGAGCCTGGCCAAATCCGCTGAGATATGAGGAAGGCTCCTTCAGCCAACAGGATGTGGAAGGAGGGAGACAAGATTGGCGAGACGGGTGTGGAGAGGGACTCTTGCACCGCCACCCCCTCACTCGCTTTCTGACTGCAAACAGTTCCGAAGATTTGGGAAACCCTCCAAGGTGGGGAGACAATACCCATCGTGCTTTTCCCAGGATGGGATTTAAAAGTGAGTGGTGCAAATGGTTCCTGTAGGACAGACAAACCTCTCCAAGTGGCCTCAACCACCCTCTCAAAGGATGCAAATGACCCGCTGTCTGCAAGGACTATCAATCCTTCCATTCCCCACCATCCAGTCCAGAATCGAAGAATCTTCTTGGATGAGAAATGATAGGTCTTCAAAGAAAAACAAGAAAGTCCAGTAGCTTCCTGGGGGGGGGGGGAAACCTTTGGGANGGGGGGGGGGGGAACACCTTTGGGACAGCCGGGACCGGGAGGACTGAGAATCTCTACAGAGTTTTAATCCTTTCAGCATTTTCAAGAAGGCTCCACACCCATTTGCGCCACTCAGGTAATCCTGAGGACACAGAGAACCCACTCCAAGTGGCCTCAATGACCCTCTGAAAGGATGGAAATGACCCGCTGTCTGCAAGGACTATCAATCCTTCCATTCCTCACCATCTGGTCAGAAGGCTCCACACCCATTTGCGCCACTCAGGTGACCCCGAGGACACAGATAAAACCTCCAAGTGGCCTCAACGACCCTCTTAAAGGATGCAAATGACCAGCTGTCTGCAAGGACTATCAATCCTTCCCTTCCCTACCATCCAGTTGGATCTGAAGAAGCTTCTTGGAGGAGAAGCGAAACGTCTTCAAAGCAAAAACCAGAAAGTCCAATGACCTCCTGAAAAAAACAAAAACAAAAAAACATCCCACCTTTGGGACAGCTGTGACCTGGAGGACTGAGAACCTCTACAGACTTTTAGCTCCCTCACTGCTATTTCTTCTCGGGCTCATCTTACTCGTGACATCAGAGAGGTCCAAGATTTCAGGCCCCTGAGACTCGAGTTGTTGCCTACGTAGGCTTCGGTGTCCCCTTGCTGTAACGGGATCTGTTTGTGTTGTGGGACGCCTTCACGTTTGAGAGAGAGCGAGGAAAGCTCATCCTCAAAGGCCTGGATTTAACTGGCAACCTTTGTGCCTTTTTAACTGGGGCGTTAATTGTCTCTCGTACACGGCTGATTATGTGCCATTTTATTCCCTGCCCCCGAATCGACCTCAACTGAGCCCCAAAAGCTCCGTTGCTAAGCGAGACAACGGCGAAGTACGTTTTACCCTAGTTTGATTTGGTTTTGACAAACTTTTCTTGCCACAGTTTTTCAAGTGAAACCCCTGCATTTGTTAAACGAGTCACGCTGTCGTTGAGTGAATCAACACCATTTTGAAAGTTAGTCACGCCATTGTTAAGTGAATCTGGTGTCTCCCCATCGACTCTGCTGGTCAGAAGATGGCATAATTCCCCCCCCCCACCCGGGATGCTGCCACTGAGTCATAAATATGAGTCAAGCATCCGAATTATGATTTTTTAAAATATGTTTTTTGAATTTTCTGTGAATTACATTCCTGGGTGCTTAATAAACATTGTCAGGGTATTTCATTTGCTTAACAATACAAATGCCCTTCTTACTCTCTCCACCCGTTTTTTTCCCCCAACCGCTGGTAAAATAAGTTCCAAGTTTGAGGATATTCCGTGCCTTCTTTCGCTTTGATTTTTCAATGCAAGTCTGTCCATTTCTGCCCAGTTTAATATGTTTTTTTTAGAATAGAATAAAAGAGTTGGAAGGGAACTTGGAGGTCTTCTAGTCCAACTCCCTGCCTAGGCAGAAAACCCTACATCACTTTAGACAAATGGTTATCCAACATCTTTTTAAAAACTTCCAGTGTTGGAGCATCCACAACTTCTGGAGATAAGTTGCTCCGCAGATTAATTGTTCTCAATGTTGGTAAATTTCTCTTTAGTTCTAGATGTTTTTCTCCTTGATTAGTTTTCACTCATTGCTTTTTGTCCTGCCTATGGAAATTTCTTTATGGGAATCAAATAGAATAGAAGAGAATTTGAATTAGAATAGAGAGTTGGGAGGGACCTTGGAGGTCTTCTAGTCCAGCCCCATGCTTAGACAGGAAACTCTACACCACTTCAGACAAATGGTTATCCAAACTCTTCTTAAAAACCTCCAGTGTTGAAGCATTTACAACTTCTGGAGGCAAGTTGTTCCACTTATTAATTGTTCTCACTGTCAGGAAATTTCACCTTAGTTTTAAGTTGCTTCTCTCCTTAATTATCTCTCCATCTTGAGGTGTTCATCATTCCAATATTGTGCGAAGATAATCCTCGCTGCTGTTAAAACTCGTCACACTAAATACATAAATTCTCTCATTTTTCCTGATATCATCCCTAATAAAAACAATTCGGGTTTTTAAAAAAATTAAAAAAAAATCAAGTTTCCCTATTGTCTTTCAGTGTCCAAATTTTGATCCTGGGAGAGGCTGCAAGGGTTGGAATTCTGAAAAAGGGTCATAAGTCATGCCGTTGGAGTTTTGTCCCATTTTTTTATGAACTCCCTTGCCACGGTTGGTTAAATGAATCCCTGCAGATGTTAACTGTCAACTCATAAAATATGTCTTTGGTCTTTTTACAGTTGCCAACAGAAAGGGAAGGAGCTTGGAAATCGAAAGTGCATTCCATAAATAGTTTTCCAAAGATAGTAACTAGGTGACTGAAGTTTCTGCCATGCAAAATTCTAACTGGAGAGTATGATTGATGACTCTGGACTACGGATGTGTCCCATTGGAGAATATGAATTAGGATATACCCAGGAAGTGCCGGACATGTTAACTCCCAATAAATCCTTTTGGAGTTTTGGAAGTTTGGCTTGAGAATTGTGATTTAATTGGGGTACTTACCGGAGCCCTGACATTAACTTTCTGACACAAAAGGGAGGCCAATTCCAAAGAATTCCGACAGCCTCCCCAGCCAAGCCTTTTCAGGAAAAAGCTCTCCCAAGCAGGAGTGCCTTATGGGTCTTGACGTCCTCGGGAACAAAATGGGAGCAGAGTTCATGTCGGGATTTTTAACTGTGGCTGCCTCCTCCTCTTTCTTCCCGCAGGCGCTAAACAGCTACAATCAAGGAGACATCGAAGGTTCGAGACGGCTGGGCCACACGGCTTTGCTGGTTGCCATTGCGTCCATCCTCATCGGCCTCCTGATGATTGCGATCCTCTGTATTGTGCACTATACTACGGTGAGCCCACCTTGGTTGCGACATGGTGTGTATTTAATTGCCTTCACAGGAAGAGGGACTACAATGCCCATCCCCAGCATTCATCCCAGGGGAGGGATGGGCTGTAGAGTCCCAGGGCAGATGACAAGTCCTAGATCCACAAAGAACCGTCTCGGGTTTTCCAAAGGTCGAGAACTTAAATGTTGACGCTCTTTTGCGAGGCCCCCTGGGTTTTGCCAACAAACCTTGCCCCCCCCCCGAGTGGGGTGAAGCCCATCGAGTGGCTTATNTTTTGCCAACAAACCTTGCCCCCCCCCCCGAGTGGGGTGAAGCCCATCGAGTGGCTTATTTGATTAATTGATTGTGGTCCCCAGGGTGTGGGGGTGGGTGTGTTATTGCTTTTTATTGGTTTTTATGTGGGGTTTTTATTTTGGTAAGCCATATAAATTTTGATGGATGCATGGATGGATGGATGGGAAGTGTGTGAATGGGGTGCAAGGAAAGATGATTTGTAAGGAGGGAGGGGGAGAGAGAGAGAGAAAGAGGGAGAGAGAGAGAGGGAGGGAGAGGAAAGGAGNAGGGGGAGAGAGAGAGAGAAAGAGGGAGAGAGAGAGAGGGAGGGAGAGGAAAGGAGGGAAGAGGAGGAGAGAGAGAAAGTGAGAGAGGGAGGGGGAGAGAGAGAGAGAGGGAGCTATACTGAAAGATGAATGCTGAATGAATGGACGGCCTTTAGAGGACTACCTTGCTGATCCCACTCTATGGTTGGGTAGATGCTGCCTTCATTAAAGCTTCTGCCAAATGGACTGGAGACGGCGTAGGCCAGTGCTCCTCAAGCCTCAACATGCTGGCTATGGAATTCTGGGAGTTGAAGTCCACACGTCTGAAAGTTGTCAAGATGGGAGAAACACCATCCAGGCCAAAGGAAGCAGCTCAGATTGTAGGCCACCCAAAGTCACTTGTTTATGTGATGGGCAGCGATGTAAATTGGATGGATGAAGGGATGGAACGATCGAACGATGGAGTAGTCAACAGATGGATGGATGGGTGGATGGATGGATGGATAGCTAGAGAGAGAGAGAGAGGATGGATGGAATGATGAAAGAAGCAATGGATGGATTGATGGATGGGTAGATCGATGTAGATATAGATGATATAGTTATAGATGATACAGTTATAGATAGACCGATGAACAAAGCAGGATTTAGGAAGCATGTTCAGTACCCTGGATCGTGATTACAAATAGACCAGAGTAGTAGAAAGTTTATGGGCTGGACAAGTGCTGAGAAGAACCAAATTAGGTGCTCAAGGGTGCAACCTTTGAGCCCATCTCTTCCAACTGAGAGAAGCAGGAACTCCCATATAGCTACCTTAATCTCTCCAGAGGAAAAGCAAAATACAGTTCAATTAATGTATCATCCCCCAACCTGCTGTCCTTCAGATGGGTTGGATTCCCCCCATCATAAAGGACAACCCCGGCCTTACCAAACTGGTCCCCCCCATGGAGTTGAGGACAATATAAGATTTGCCCCAAATAGCTCATCGCCCACCTCAAATGGCATAGATTATTTCTCTGTCTGTCTCCCTTTTCCTCTCTTAAGACTGTGCTCTAGAGATGGGTATCTTTTGTGATGGCTTTAATCTTTCCCCAAGTCACTGCTAGGAAATAGAATAGAATAATAGAATTGGAAGGGACCTTGGAGGTCTTCTAGTCCAACCCCCTGCCTAGGCAGGAAACCCTACACACCACTTCAGACAAATGGATATCCAACATCTTTTTAAAAACTTCCAGTGTTGGAACATCCACAATTTCTGGAGGCAAGTTGTTGTTCCACAGATTAATTGTTCAGGAAATTTCTTCCTAGTTCTAGGTTGCTTCTCTCCTTGATTAATTTCCACCCATTGGTTCTTGTCCTGCCTTCTCTGGTGCTTTGGAGAATAGCTTGACTCCCTCTTCTTTGGGGCAGCCCCTGAGATATTGAAACACTGTTATCCTGTCTCCCCTAGTCCTTCTTTTCATTAAACTAGACATATCCAGTGGACCACTATATACAGGACAATGAATCCATCGATCAGGCCATCAGTAATGGGACTAGAACTCACAATCTCTTGGTGATTGGCCCAGGAAATTGCCAGTTTTCACCCAGCCAGTTTTCATGGCTAATGCAGAATACAGAATAACAAAGTTGAAAGGGACTGTGGAGGTCTTCCATTCCAACCCCTTGCTTAGCCAGGACACCCTATTGCCATTCTGGACAAATGGCTAGTGCAGGACGAGAAGTCACTGTCTCCTGGTTTCTAAGCTAGCACCTTAATCCACTAGACCAAACTGGCTCTCCTATGGTTAGAGATCAGGGATGGTGGAAGTTGTAATTCAACAACCATAGAGAAGCTTTCAAGATTTCCTTCTTCTTTTCTCTTCTTTCATTCCCATTATCTCTTCTTTCAAAATAGGATGGGAGGCAATTATTGTCAGTGGAAAGCTAACAACTCTGGCAAAGACGGCATGGTCAGGATCAGGGAAGAAATGAAATTAACATTATTTGTCCATTAAGCTGGACTGGGCCCGATGATTAATGCAAAATTTCAGCAGCTGAGGGAATTGAAAGAACAGCTAAAAACCCTACAGCTTGAGCCAGAGAGTTTTTTGAGTGCCCTTCTATCAAATTATCGCTGTCTTAAAGCAAAAAGCCTTCATTCACCTATAAACATCATAACAAAAAGAATGGAAGAGGAATGCAATATTTTAGGAAGTAAAAAGAAGAAAAAAAACAGAAACAAGGCTATCAGGGGATGGACAATTCCTTTGCCATAACCGTCCACGATTCTTCACCTGATCTTGATTCTATCCTTCTGTTGCATTAGCAGAGGTATAAAATCAATATCACATGAAGTATTAGTACCACTTTATAAAGCCTTAGTACGATCACCCGTGGTGTCAGCATCCCAGCAAACCTCCATTCCAAGCAGTAACTCTGAGACAATCATGATCAGTCATTAGAATAGCGACTGGAGCATCTGTGGAATCCCAAATCTAAAAGCTTTCGGGCTTCCCACTATTTCCCAAACTACAAATCCATCCTAATTTCATCCAGCGCCGTACTCAACGACCTTGAATTAACAAAAGTGTTTTATTTTGCCTACTCAGAGCTACTCGATTGAAATCAATCCCCTCCCGCTTTCTCAGGCTACGTGGCAGCGTGGAATATAGCTTCCAAAGCTGGCACTTGGGATACAGGATCCACAGTTTTGATCACCGTATTATCGAAAAGATGTTGAGGCTTTGGAAAAAAGTGCCAGAGAAGAGAAATAAAGATGATTAGGGGACTGGAGGCTAAAGCAGATGAAGAAGGGTTGCTGGAATTGGGTATGTCTAGTTTGATGAAAAGAAGGACCAGGGGAGACATGATAGCAGCCTTCCTATATTTGAGGGGCTGCCCCAAAGAAGAGGGAGTCAAGCTGTTCTCCAAAGCATTTGAGGGCAGGACAAGAAGCAGCAACAGATGGAAACTAATCAAGGAGAGAAGCAATCAAGAACTAAGGAGAAATTTCCTGACAGTGAGAACAATTAACCAGTGGAACTGCTTGCCACCAGAAGTTGTGGATGCCCCAACACTGGAATTTTTCAAAAACAGACTGGATAGTCATTTGTCCAGAATGATGAGGGG
This sequence comes from Laticauda laticaudata, assembly GCA_004320025.1. Classification (NCBI taxonomy): domain Eukaryota; kingdom Metazoa; phylum Chordata; class Lepidosauria; order Squamata; family Elapidae; genus Laticauda; species Laticauda laticaudata. Next base: position 164,987 of record BHFT01004174.1, read on the forward strand.
ATCTCCTGCCAAGCAGGGGGTTGGACTAGAAGACCTCCAAAGTCCCTTCCAGCTCTGTGATTCTAGGTTCTAGGTTCCCTACTTGGGCTTGATTCAATGTATTGTATTTGTGACAACGAGTGGCAAAGATTTAGGGAAGTTGCCTTTCATGCTCTGACTTGGCTCATCCAGAAGGGGATCATGTGACCCCGGGACACTGCCGCCTTCGTAAATACAAGCCAGTTGCCAAGCATCTGAATTATCATTGCCTGATCATGGGGGATGCTGCAATGGTCGTAAGGGCGAAACATGGCTGTACGTCGCTTTTTCCAATGCCATTTTAACTTCGAACGGTCCCTAAACTGGACTGTTTTAAGTCAGGGATTGCCTGTATCTGCTTCGCATCACTTAATTGCAGGGATGCGGTTCAAATGTCCCAGCAACCGGTTCTCTGCTCAGTTGCTGCGTGGGCATGGCCATGGTGGGCATGGCCTATCAGAACTTCCGGGACGGCTATTTTTTTGCCTTCCCCAGAGTCCGGAGGCTTCTCTCGGGCCTCTGGGAGGGCGAAAACGGCCTTCCCTGGGCTCCGGAGGTCCTCCAGAAGCTGGAAACAGGCCTATTTCTGGACTTCTGGAACTTTCAGGAGGGCCGTTTTTCACTCTCCCGGAGCCTTCGCACAGACCCTGCACTTTCCTGCATCCAAAATGGGCTGCATGGAGACTTCTGGGAGGTGAGGGGAGGGGTGTCAACTTTGGAAGCCATATTGAGACCAGATGCTCCCACGCTGCCACATTTTGAGCCTGGGAAAGGGGGGGGGGAATTTCTTGGGAGTGTATGTAGTTAGACATAACATTCTTTTTCTCATTCAAGGTCAGGTTTCGTTGCGCATAAGTGAGAGGAAGTCTTAAGTTGGGACGGATGGCAATTGGGCCACGTGATGCAATGATGGATTTGTCATTTTACTTTATTTACTTTATTTGTCAATTGCTTACAAGATAATAGGTGTAAGTAAAAACATAGTTATGAATACAGGGATACTTATAAGAATTTAAAAATATATATATAAAAGAAACAAAAGGACAGGGATGGTAGGCACGTTGGTACGCTTCTGCACACCCCCTACAGACCTCTTAGGAAAGGGTTGAGGTCAATAGTAGACAGTCTAAGATTAAAGTTTTGGGAGTTTGGAGGGAAACCCGGAACTTTCAGATTCGGGATTCCCCAGTTGTGCCGGTTTACTATCCAAATAAAAAGGAACATTTGAGAAGATGTCTGTCTTGGAGTTACCAGGTGGAGTGGAGAATTGCTGGTATGCTGACATTATCTTGAATCTGATATCTTCTCAAAGGTTCCTTTTTATTTGGTTAGTAAACTGGCACAACTGGGGCCAGCCAGTTGGTTCAAGTACTGGTTAAGCAAAACGGATGTTAAATTTAACATCCGGTTTGCTTGAACCGGCCCAAACCGGCTGAATCCCACCCTGCTTAATAGCAGATGGAGAATTTGGTCCAGCTCTGGGAGATGAATTAGCAGCCAATTCTGGTTGCTTTTCCTTCTCAAGCCTGGAGAGAGGCAGGTCCATCTGGCCATCGTCTGCAGCTTTCGCCCACAGGCAACAGCTGTCCCTGCCAAAGGATTGGGTTACCGGATGCCCCCAGCAGATTGAAAAAGGCACCCGGGCATGTGGGGGCAGAGGGACCTGTCCTAAGATGTCTCCAAACACATGGAGAGGAGCACAAACTGCCAGAAGTTCCAAAAAATCCAAAAAGCCCACAAAACCACCACAATGGGAGCCTTGATTTTTCGATTCCTATAAAAATTGGGTGGAGTTTTTGGAGTCTGCAGGACACCCCTGACTGTGTCGGGAGGCCAAAAGCGGAATCGCCCTGCAAGCTCCATCCCTCTCATTTGTGGAACAGTCAAGAACAGTTGCTGGATTAAGAACGGTTGCTGGAACTGGGTATGTCTAGTTTAATGAAAAGAAGGACCAGGGGTGACATGATAGCAGTGTTCCAGTATCTCAGGGGCTGCCCCAAAGAAGAGGGAGTCAAGCCCTTCTCCAAAGCACCTGAAGGCAGGACAGGAAGCAATGGGTGGAAACTAATTGAGCAACTTGGAATTAAGAAGAAATTTCCTGACAGCTAGAGCAATTAATCAGTGGAACAACTTGCCTCCAGAAGTTGTAGATGCTCCATCACTGAGGTTTTGAAGAAGAAATTGGACAAGTATTTGTCTGAAATGGGGTAGGGTTTCCTGCCTGGGCAGGGGGTTGGACTAGACGACCTCTGGGTCCTTTCCAACACCTATTCTATTCTGTTCTGTTCTATCTTCCCTTCCCTTCCCTACTTTCTTTCTTTCTTCTCTTATTCTAGTCTGTTCTGTTCTATTCTATTCTATACTATATTCTATACTACTATGCTATACTACTATCTGGGAACTGGAGTCCAGCCATGCTGGCTAGGGAGTTCTGGGAGTTGAAATCTACCTATGCTACCTAGGGAATTCTGGGAGATGAAGTCAACCCATGCTTTGCTAGGAAATTCTGCAAGTTGAAGTCTTTTACCAAGTTGCCAGGTTTGCAAATGACTAGACTGGATGACCCCTTAGGGTCCCCTCCAGCTCTTCAGAGTTACGTTTTTATTTTTTGTTTTTTGTTTTTTTATGTTCCAAACTGGAACCGTGACATTTCCCATTGGCAGCGGTTGGATTAATTGCTTCCATTAACTCCAAGAGTGCCTTTAATTAAGGGAGCAGAAGATTGCACATGTCTGAAGGATTATAGCTAAACATGGGGGCTAATAAAGAGGCAGGAGGCAAACAGAAAGCATTTCACCAGGGAGTGAGATTCTTGCAAACAAAAGCCCCCCCCTTTTTTTTTTTTTTACTGTGTCTTAAGTTCCTTAGCTTAGACAACGGGGCAAGGAATTGCAGGGTGTGTGTGTGTGTGTGGAGGTGTTGAGCCATGAGACCAGCCATCAAGCGGGCATCGAGTTAGCGAGAAAGCTGACGGCCGGGAGATGACAGACAAGACTCCAGAGAGCGCTAATTCAGACTTGCTTGGAAGAATCCCTGCTTGAAGCTGATCGTGATTTACCGGAATAGCTTTGGGGTCCCCCAGAGACGCGCTTGTAAATGAAAATGGGCAGCTGTGAGGCTGCTTTTTTTGGGGGGGGGAGCCTATTTGCCAAGAGAAGGTGGCAGTAAAATGGCCGCCCTCGTGTCTTGGAGGAAAGTGGGTTGGCTATTGGCAGAGGGGCGATTTGGGCCCCGTCTTTTCAAGTCCATTGGCAACCCTTGGGGGTACCAGGAAATCCTTGACCTGCAACCCTTCCTTTAGAAATGGTTCGAAGGTTACAACACCTCTGAAAAAAAGTGACTTATGAGTGTTTTGCATGCTGATGACCGTTGTAGCGTTCCCCGCGATCATGTGATCAAAATTCAGAGGCTTGGCAACTGGCATGTACTTATGACAGTTGCAGTGTCTCGGGGTCATGTGACCCCAGAATCGAATCGAATAGGAATAGAATGAGGAAGAATAGAACAAAATGAGAAAGAATAAATACAATAGAGAAAGAATAGAATAGAATAGAATGAGAAAGAAGAATGGAATAGAATAGAATAGAATAGAATAGAATAGAATGACAGAGTTGGAAGGAACCTTGGAGGTTTTCTAATCCAACCTCCTGCTCAGGCAGGAGACAAATGGTTGCTCAGTCTCTTCTTAAAGACATCCAGTGTGTTGGAGCAGCCACAACTTCTGGAGGTGAGTCGTTCCACCGGTTAATTGTTCTCACTGTCAGGAAATTCCTCCTTCGTTCTAGGTTGCTTTTGGGACCTTCTGATCAGCAAAATCCATGAGAAAGCCAGTTTTGCTTAACAACCTTGTTGCTCACTTAACAACTGCAGTGAATTCCCTTAACAGATGGGGCAAGGTTGGTCGTAAAATGGAGGAAAACCCACTTCACAACTGTCTCACTCGGCAAGGGAGATTTGGAACTCAATTGCGGTCATAAGTCAAGGACCGCCTGTGAGTTTCTCCGGGGTCAGCTGTTGCCATGGTTGCATGCTGGGTCATCTCTGATGGTCCACCTTCATCCTGTAGTACTTTCAAAAAGAGCCTAAGAAGAGATTCCTGCTGATGAAAATGTGATTAGAAAAATATTGGAATGTGCAGAAATGAATAGATTAACACTTGCAATTAAAGAGAAGGAGCAAACTGAATATCATAAGATATGGGAACTATTTTATAGAAGGCTAGAGAAAAAAAATATGAAAGCTAGAAATAGCTAATAGACTAAGCTAATAGCTGATAGAATTAAGGAGAAATATCCTGAGAGTTAGAATGCTCCAACACTGGAAGTTTTTTAGAAAGATGTTGGATAACTATTTGTCTGAAGTGGTTGTTAGGGTTTCCTGCCTCGGGAGGGGGTTGGACTAGAAGACCTCCAAGGTCCCTTCCAACTCTGTTATTCTATTCTACTAGTGAAATATAGAAAAGATGTTAATAGAATTAAATATGTTTAGAAGAGGAGTGTTACAGTGATAGGGATATCATGTATGTTAACAAGATAAAAATGAGAAAAGAATAGAGAATGAATACAAACGTAATGAACATGGAATGTAAACTTTGTTTGAACCCAGATAACACAGCGATAAATGGAAGATGAATTGCATGTACTCTAAATAAAAATTCAAAAAAAATTTTTTTTTAAAAAATGGCCTACGGAGAGCTTGGTGGCACATTCCCATGTTCAGGGCGGTGGGATTCGGATGAAAACATTCAAGCCCTCCAAGAAAAGGCTCCAAGCTTCGAGTCATTTCCTGACAAGTGGGCTGTCTATTGATTCTTTTAGATTGCCCTGATGCATAATTCAGCTTTGAGTGTTGGGGAGGTGACATCTGTCAATGGCAACTTAAATGCTTTTGAATTCAAAAGGGCACCGAGCTGCTAATGCAACGGATTGTTTAATGGGAACACGGACCATTAAATAATGTGTCCATTAGGCCCGGTGGATGAATAATTTACCATGTCAAACTTTCTCAATTTCTCTGCCTCTCTCTCTCTCTCTTTCTTTCTCCCCTCCCTTCCTTTTTCCTTCTTCTGGATTTTCCCATCTTGATTCATTTTCTTTTTTCTTTCCCTCCCTCCCCTGCAATGCAGCACACCATCTGAATTCAGAGACGCGGGATGTGAACGCTTCCCATTCTTCAAACCTGTGACACGGGGTTCTGTCCCACGAAGAAATGAAACCCTCGGATGATCAACAAATCAGATCCGGTTTGTTCGGTTTATTTATCCTACAAAACCTGGATTGAGACGTCCGGTTGAAAATCTCCATGGGATGTTTGCTGGTTGTGGTGGGGCTGTGTGTCCAGATTTGCACATCCCTCCCCCTCAAGAACCGAAAACAGGAAAAAATAATAATAATTACCAGTCTTTCTTCAAGAATGCCTTTAGGGAGCTCTCTTTTTGCAACCCACGACTCCCTTTTCACGCACCGCCAGAAGTGTAACATGTAGCTCGCCTGCCTTGCTTTAGTGCCCAACTCATCCATTGGCTGTCTTCCAAGCTGGAGATCTTTGCTGGCTGAACTTTCCCAATCGGGGAGAGATCATGTAAGCCCTGATTCACAAGGAGGTTAAGAGGAAATGGGAGTTTCCTTGGACTTCTGACTTCCATCCATGAACCTGATGTAGCACCTCAGGGCACCAGGGATGAAGGCGCACAGGAGGCACATCCTCATTGAGTCCTCAAACTCTAGACTGACTTATCTGCTGGTCACCCCCGGAGAAGTTTTCACCCCGGGGAGGAAAAACAACCACAACCTGATAATGTTATATTTTGCAGATTTGGTGGCTTGCCGAGACTCCGTCCTAGAATGAAGCTTTTTCTCCTTGCATTACACCTTCTCTCTTGTCCGACAATAAGGATGTCCTGTTTTCTCCTCCTCAAAACTTGCTCCACAATATTCCTTTTTTTTCTCCTCTCTCCAGGAAGGAATGACTCCGACCCTCCTTACAATGTCTTGTAATGCATCTGTTTTAATCGTGCCTCTTTCCACTGGCTGTTACCCCTCTGTCTGCGAGTTGCATAAAGCATGCATTATCCAAAGAAACCACGACTTTTGAAGGAAGGAGGGTGGGAAATGGGGATAAACCCACCACTTTCTGTGTCTTTTGGGAGGACTTGCTCCTCAGAAAGTAGAAAATGCTGGGAAATCAAAAGTTACTGCCTGCTCCTTGGCCTTCTGAGAAAGACAGAGTTGTGGGAGGAAGTAGAGAAATCCAAATAACAAAAAGGTGGAAGCTGAAATTGAGCATGTTGTTACCATGATAGAAATATTAAATCTTTGCTATGCCGGATCCAGAAATCCTCATGTGTGGAGGCAGCCAGGAATGTCATTTTAGTCTTTTCATTGTGGAGCAGGGAGATGATAGGAAAAGATTCAGCTATTCCACCTAATAGTTTTTTTTAAAAGGGGGGATCTGGTGGAATTCAAGGCCCCTGGTCAGGTTGCAGAATTCAAAGGAAAGTCCTGCTTGTTAAGGAAAATCAAAGAATAAACTTACATTGGTTTGTACGTGCTTTTCCTTGCATCACTTTGGCACAGATGTGGATATCAGCTAGGAAGAGAGTAAAGCGGGGGGTTCTTACAGGAGTGACAACCCCCCCCCCAAAAAAAGCTGCAGGAATCAGGGAAACAACTAGTGAGGAAGCAGTAAAAGCAGTGCCAGGTCCTGGGTTTGCTTTCTGTTGTTAAGCGAGAAATTCATTTGGGGAAGTTTCTTCCATTGTACGACGTTTCTTGCACCCATTTGTTAAGCGAATCACTGCAGTTCTATAACTTGGTCGCTCAGTGAACTTGCCATGAGCTTGGCCTGTGTCAGAAGGTCACAAAATCAGACGTGATTCTGGGGACCCCACAATGGTCATAAGTGCGAGTCATTGGCCTCTGAAGGTAAGCCCCGCAGTGAAGGGGATGCCGCAAAGATGAAGAACGGCCCCCGCGCAGGGAATGGGATTCTACCGGTTTGCAACGGTTTAAGCGAACCGGTAGTTTCGTTGATGATTTGGCTCTGCCCATTCGCCCCTGCTCTTTTCCTTTGCTTTATGTCCTTCTTTTGAAGCACAGCTGATGCATGTGCTGTTTTACTCACTGGGGGTGCAATAGAAGGTAAGTATTATAGCTGAAAATGGGCTTTTTTAAAATGGTGTACATGTGCACCAGTGGTGGGATTCAAATTTTTTTACTACCGGTTCTGTGGGAGTAGCTTGGTGGGCGTGGCAGGGGAAGGAGACTGCAAAATCCCCCTTCCCTCCCCACCTCACAAACCTGCTTTCCAGCTCCATTCTCCTGTGCGGGGCAATCAAAGAAGACCCAGCTGATCAGCTGGGACTCAATGGGAGGCAGAGAATAGATGGGGTTGGTGGGGCCAGTCAGAGGCGGGATTGCTGATTCTCTACTCAGAATTTCCACTTCCGGTTCTCCCAAACTGGTCAGAACCTCTGACGTACGCGAAGCGTATGTGCTCACACGAAGTGCGTGATCACCAAACTGGTTGTTACACCAGTTGAATCGCACGTACCACTGGCCCCGCCTCTCTTTTTTTCAGTGCCGTTGAACGGCCTCGTTGTAGGTGGAATAGGTGTTCACCAAATGATGCTGGTGGTCCTGTGACGCTCACGGAAAACTGAGTTTGAAACCTTTTTTCGTTTCACGGGGTAGCCTGGTTCCTGCTGCACACAAACACAACTGCCTTCTCCAGATGGTATTTCGGATGTCAACCTCTTTTGAGCTGTAATTAGCAATTTTGACGCTATTTTTGTTGTCCTAAGAATGGCCTCAGACTTCAGCTGTTCAAATTCTCCCTTCCCACCCCAAGCAGATCTGGGATGGCTCAAGTCCCAAGTCCCTGCCCTCCTCCTCTCTCCCTCCCCCACTTCTTTGCAGAGTTTACAGGCAGAGACAGATGGGGGGCTCTCCGTGTGCCTGGATCAGGTTAGCCTCCTTCGGGGTCTTAAGGACAGCTGAGCTGCAAAATAGCAGCGACTGCATATCCTGGTCTGTAATCCTACAGAGGACCTGCTAAATATACCCAGGTATCTACAGTGGACGAGGTGAGAAAACCCGGCAGATTATTTAGACCAGAGAGATTTTTGTTCCAATGCATCGCAAAGCCCCAGTTGGACCAAGATTTCCTCGAAGGCTGAAATCTGTCCATGATCAGAGGTGAGTGGTTGAGCCTTCCGTGTTGGTGTGGGAAGCTGGACGGATGCTCAGTTAAATATGAGGTAGCCATGTGCAGCGGGCAGCCAACAAAGCCAATGCAATCCATAGAATAGAATGGAATGGAATGGGATGGGATGGGAATAGGAATAGACTATAGAATAGAAATAGGATAGGATAGGAGAAGGAATAGGAATAGGAATAGGAATAGGAATAGAATAGAAATAAGATAGGAATAGGAATAGGAATAGAATAGAAATAGGAATAGAATAGAAATAGGAACAGAATAGAAATAGAATAGGATAGAATAAGGAATAGGAATAGAATAGAATAGAAGTAGACATAGAATAGAATTGGAATAGGAATAAGAATAGAATTCTTTATTGGCCAAGTGTGATTGGACACACAAGGAATTTGTCTTGGTGCAAATACTCTCAGTGTACAGCAAAGAAAAGGTACATTCGTCAAGCATCGTAAGGTACAACACTTAATGATAGCTATAGGGTACAATAAGCAATCAAATCATACTAGGAAACAGTTATATAGTAAGAATGAAAGTTATAGTCATAAGTGGGAGGAAATGGGTGAATGGAAGGATGGGAGGATTAACAGTCATAGTAGTGCAGACTTTGTAAATAGTTGGACTGTGTTGAGGGAATTATTTGTTTAGCAGAGGGATGGTATTGGGGAAAAACTCACCTTGTGTCTAATTGTTCTGATGTGCAGGGCTCTATAGCATCGTTTTGAAAGTAGGGGTTGAAACAGTTTAAGCGGCATTAACAGAGGGATACAATCTGACCGTACTACCAAAAATAATTTTGGTAATTTTGGTAATAATTTTGACTTAAAACAAAAACAAAAATCTCTGGGGTACGAGCTGATGTTTGAATGAGACTGAAATTGGGTTTACTTGACCTAGACGTGGGCTTTCCCACAATACACCAAACCAACACGAAACAAATCACATCATTTTTGTTTATAGGTTTATAGTTTCATACTCCTGTATTAATTTAATTTAATCAACTCATTTAATTACTGTACTTTAACACCCTTTAACACTATTGGCCTCTCTCATGCTTTTGGGAAGAGTATAAACGCCCAATCCAGTTTAAGCTTCTGACAGATCATGCAACCATCCATACCTGGAGACAGCGAAACAGAACGGAGGAGGGTTGGACTGGATGACCTGCAAGGTCCCTTCCAACTCTGTTAATTTAATCAAATCTAAAATATCACAAAATTCAAAACAGAACAACAGAAACAAAAGAAAGCAGTACCAATAACCAGGGTGGTGCCATCCCAAAACATCCCATTTGGGTGCCATCCCAAAACATCCGAAGCACCACTTAAAATACCATGGACATTGACAAAATCCCCACCAGTCAATTGCAAAAGGCAGCTTTTACTCAGAAAAGCTTTGAACACCATCAAATATCAAGATGTCTGGAACGATGTAGTGTTTCCCACCTGAGCAAAGGAGATGGGTGTTCGAATAGAAGACCTCCAAGGTTCCTTCCAACACCGTTATTCTGTTAAAAAAACGTTGCTTCCAAACCTCTGCTGGCTAGGTCTTGTTTCTTGATACTTGTTTTCTCATACATGCTTGACAAACAAACAGGTCCTTGGGAAAGGACTTGATAGGGCTTGATTGACAAAGAAATAACATAAATAAAATAAAACAAAAATAAGGGAACAAAATTGCCCAACTCAGTCAACATCTGGATGGATAACTGGAGGGAAATCAAGTGTTCATAAACTCTCTCCTTATTTGAGCCTGTATTCTGGGTTCAAGCTTCGGGACAAGTTGCTGCTGTCCCCTCGTCTGGACAGTCATATTGTCTGAAATGTCCTGTTTGAGCAGTGGGGGGGCTGGACTAGAAGACCTCCGAGGCCCCTTCCAGCTCTATTCTGATTGGGAGGCAAAATTAGGAAGCTGTTTTATGAGTGTTTTTTTTTTTTTAAATGCTGGTCAATATAATGATGGCTGCAAGCTTGAACGGGAGAAGGAAGCACCTCAATTCTGGGGCACGTGGGAAATGCCCAGCCCAGCCTTTTCAACTTTGAGAGGCGAGGTGGACTTCAACTCCCAGCATACCCCGGGGCGGGCGGTGAAACTCTCTTTCCCCCCACCCACCTCTCATTCTTTGCTTGCCCCCTCCTGGCTGCTTGCTGTCATTGCAAGTCCAGGGAACTCGCCGGAGCGCGAAGCGAGAAAAAAAGAGCCGGCAAAGATTTTTTTAAACTCCGGAGCTCTGAACGCGCACGCGCAGTGTGCGGAAGCCCGCTTTCCGGAAACCGGAAGGAGGACGCGGCGAGGCCTCCGGAAGCGGGGAGCCCGGAAGTGAAAGAACCGGGTAGTTTTTCTTTTTTGTTTTGCGATCCGCACCGGCGACTCCTCCTGTGGCTCTTTCGCCGGGGCAGGAAGGAGGAGATCGGCGTGAACCGCGACGCCTCTCCGGGCTTTGAAGGTGGCCGGGTGGAAGCCACCACCGGCGGCGCCTCATCGGGCGCAAGGTGACTTCGGGGTTCCTGAGCATGTGCAGAGTGCGGCGGCTGATCCACCCCCGGGGGAGCCACTGCCCCCCGCTTCATCGGCGCTTCCTTTGTCCTGCAAGGAACGCTGGTTGGGGCGTTGGATTATTTGGGAGCCCGTCTCTTCCCCCCCCCCCCAACCCACCGCTTCCCCGCCTTGGGCTCACAACAGCCCCGCGATGTCGGACAGGACGACCTTGGCAATTCCACCAGGGGCTCTTGGGTCTCCATGGAATGGAATAGAATAGAATCCTTATTGGCCAAATGTGATTGGACACATAAGGAATTTGTCTTTGGTGCATAAGCTCTCAGTGTACATAAATCAGGCTTATAGTGGTAAGAATAGTAGAATAATAATAGAATATAATTAGAATTATTAGAAATAGAATAGAATTAGAATAGAACAGAATGTTGGAATGAAAATAATAGAATAGAATATAGAATAGAATAGAATAGAATGTAGAATAGAACAGAATTCTTTATTGGCCAAGTGTGATTGGACACATAAGGAATTTGTCTTTGGTGCATAAGCTCTCAGTGTACATAAATCAGGCTTATAGTGGTAGAATAGTAGAATAATAATAGAATATAATTAGAATTATTAGAAATAGATAGAATTAGAATAGAACAGAATGTTGGATGAAAAATAATAGAATAGAATATAATAGAATAGAATAGAATGTAGAATAGAACAGAATTCTTGTTGGCCAAGTGTGATTGGACACACAAGGAATTTGTCTTTGGTGCAAATGATCTCAGTGTACATAAAGAAAAGATACATTCCTCAAGAGTCAAGAATCATCAGGTACAACACTTAATGATAGTCATAGGATACAAATAAGCCATCAAATCATACTAGGAAATAGTAAAAATTGTTAGGACACAAGCGACAAAGTCACAGTCATACAGTCACAAGGGGGAGGGGAGGGGTGATAAGGAGTGATGAAAAGATTAATAGTAATAGTAATGCAGATTTTGTAAATAATTGGATAGTGTTGAGGGAATTATCTGTTTAGCAGAGTGATGGTATTGGGGAAAACTCCCCTTGTGTCTAGTTTGACTCTATAGCGTCGCTTTGAGGGAAGGAGTTGAAACAGTTTATGTCCGGGATGTGAGGGGTCTGTAGATATTTTCACAACCCTCTTCTTGACTCGTGCAATGTACAGGTCCTCAATGGAAGGCAGGTTGCTAGGAATTGTTTTTTTCTTCAGTCCTAATTCCTCTCTGGAGTCTGTGTCTGTCCTGTTGGGTTGCAGAACCAAACCAGACAGTGATAGAGGTGCAGATGACGGACTCCATCATTGCTCTGTAGAACTGGATCAGCAGCTCCTTGGGCAGTTTGAACTTCCTGGAGTTGGTGCAGAAAGAACCTTCTTTGTTGTGCTTTTTTATGATGTTTTTGATGTTAGGGATCCATTTTAGGTCTTGTGATATGATAGAACCAAGAAGGCTAAAAAGTTGCCCCCCTCCCCCCAAGCCTTGCTTCTCCGGGCTTCCCTGGAGTTTATACAGGCAGTCCTCGACTTGTGACCACAATGGAGGCCAATGTTTATGTCATTAAGCGAGACCTGGGTTCGATGGGGCTTTTGTTCCATTTTAATGACCTTCCTATCCCTGCCATAGTTAAGGGAAATTCCCTGCCATTGTTTTAAGTCAGTCACCTTGTGGTTAAGTGGATCTGGTTGTTAAGCGGGTCAGGGGTGGGATCAGCCAAACAGGGAGCCACAGTGGAGGGCCAAAAGAGCCGCATATGGCTCCAGAGCCGCAGGTTGCCAACCCCTGCTGGTTCAGGTCACAAAAGGGGATCACGTGACTTCTGGACACTGCCACCATCATAAGTATGAGTCACCTGCCAAACATCTTTCTTCAGTGATGTAAGTTCACTAAACAGTCATTAAATGAACCGTTGTAAGTTGAGGACTATCTCTCTGTTGCCGTCAAGCCATGTTTTTTAAAAGTTTGTTTTCCTTTTCTTCTAGGGTAGTTTTGGCTTCTTTCTCTTCCGAGGGCAACTAGCCAGCAGTTGAAATCAGAGATTGGTCACCTGCCCGTCACCATCGTTTCAGCCTCCTCCTCGAGAGCCATGGGGAACACCAGCAGTGAGCGGTCCGGGGTCGATCGCCAGGGGGGTCATAAGACCCCTCGAAGAGACAGCCCCGGCGGTTCAAAGGATGGAGACAGGCCCAAGATTTTGATGGACAGCCCTGAAGACGCTGACCTCTTCAACGCGGAAGAAATGAAAGTAGGTGAAGTCTTGCTACATTAAGAAATAACCCAATGTGAAAAATCTGGGATATAACATTGAATTAGAATATTGGGGAAAAATGTGAAGGGAAAAATTATAAACTAACTCTATCAGCAGCGTATAGAGAAAACATATACAAAATGTTCTATCGATGATACCTACCCCCTGCCAGATTGGCAAAGATGTTTCCAAAGCCAAAACTGTTGAAAATGTAAAAATAAACAGGGCACCTTCTTCCACATGTGAAGGACATGCTTGGAAGCAAAAAAATATTGGAGTAGAATTCATAAATGGATAGAGGAAATCACAGGGAAAAAAAATCAAATTCAGACTGGAAACTGTTCTTATTAGGAATATTAAGGGAAAGTCATGCTAAAACAGATGTATATATTATTTTACATATTATAATAGTGGCCAGGATTGTATATGCACGGTCCTGGAAGCAGGAGAATATGCCAACTGAGGGGACAGTGATAAGAAAGATCCTGGACTGTGCAGAGATGGACAGGCTGACCCTTGAGTTAAAAGATAAAAATGAAACTGAGTACTATCTAGTCTGGGACACCTGGTATATTTGGCTAGACAATAGATATAAAAGTAATATAGCAATTGATATATGAACATGAATGATGACAATGGTGTAACGTTGTTGGAAGTGTAAATATGTTTTTAAACTGTTGGAAAATGTCTAATAAAAATTATTAAAAAAGAAATATCTCAACACTGAGTGTTACCACCTCAAAAACCAATCTTCCTCCCATCCATATCTGGGAATGAGAGTGGTGCGGGGACCTAAAGGTGGAGCTCTCATCTCACAATCAGGAGGCTGTGAGTTCAATCCTAGGTAGAGGTAGAGATTTCTCTCTCTGGGTACAATGCCGAACAAAACTCAGCACCAGAGTCAGGAAGGGCATCCGGCCAGTAAAACACTCAGCTAGCTCTGTTCAGTTGCTCAGACTCTACCCCGCAAGGGATGATGGAATCGTTAAATCATCCATATCTGGGAAGGACGGTGTTAAGTCAGCAATCATGTGACTTGGGCCTGGTTTTATGTCCTTTTCCCAGCAATCTTTAAGCAGAATGTCATGTTATTCCTGTCTGTGATCTTCCTTTGCCTGCTTGAGTTCCTTGCATCTTTAGTGGGCAGGACACATAGCAAGGCCTTCGATGCAACCATGGGTTTTTCCCCCAAGCTATAATATCTCCCAAACAATCCTGGCTTGTTTCCTAAAATCTGCTGTTTTTCTAGGCACCGATGGAGAAAGATGAATTCCTGGCTTGGAAACATGATCTGGAGGTGAACGATAAGGCTCCCACCCAGGCGCAGCCCACTGTCTTCCGGTGGACCGGCGGAGGCAAGGAAGTTTATTTATCGGGCTCCTTCAACAATTGGAACAAGCTCCCGCTTACTCGGAGGTAAACTGGGAGCCTGGAAGCATCATTTTCCCCCGGGGGAAAATCGGTTCGTACATGAGCAACATCTGTTAATGGATCTGTAGAGATTGATGGCTGATTTGTTATTTTATCCATCCCATAAATACGCAGTGGAAAATGGTTTTTTTATTATTATTTTGGTGCCTGGTGTCCCTAGACTGCTGTTAAATCTTGATTATGGGATAGGTTTTTCTCCCTGCTTTATTCCTCCCTTTTTTTAAGTTTCTGAAGGAAAACAGGTGCTGGAAATGACCTGAGGTCCATTACCAATGAATATGTAGGGCTGCATCATCTGTTTATTTTTATTGATTTAGAGTTTCATCCTGCCTTTATTACTTTATAAATACTCCCAAAGGTGCTTTTTTCTTCAAGAGGAAACTGGATTTCTAGTTTTTATTTGAAAAAGTTTCCCGTCTCGTCCAAGAAGCTTCTTCAACTCTGACTGGATGGTGGGGAATGGAAGGATTTATACTCCTTGCAGGCAGCTGGTCATTTAAATTTCTTTTAGAGGGTCCTTGAGGCCACTTGGAGGTTTGTCTGTATCCTCAGGGTCAAAGAGGCCATCGATGTCCAAATTGAACAGCCCTCCCTCAACAGAGGGGGAGGGATACAACGTCATCTATTTCCAGTCTTCAACATGGTCCTTTCAGTACTTCCAAGAAGGCTCCACTTCCATTTGCACTATTCAGGCTATTCTGAGGACACAGAGAAACCTCCAACGACCCTCAACGACCCTCTAAAACAAATGCAAATGACCAGCTGTCTGCAAGGAGTATAAATCCTTCCATTCCTCCACCATCCAGTTAGAGCTGAAGAAGTTTCTCGGATGAGAAGTGAAACGTCTTCTACAGAAAAACCAGAAACTCCAGCTGCTTCTTAAAAAAGCACCTTTGGGACAACTGTGATCTGGATGGCTGAGAATTCCCATAAACATTTATAAGTCACTCAAGGCAGCAGACCGTATCTAACTTTATGGGAAAAAAAACTTACTGTTTCCACAACAACAAGGAAGGTTGGACTGGGACCAGCCCCCAAACCCTCCCGCAAGATTTGTCAGGCTTAACGTTATTCTGTTGTGAGTCCTTCCCCCGAGTCGGTTGCAATTGAATGACTGAATTTGGCCTTTATAGGGTGTTAAGGGGCCATGTCTTTTCTCCCCCGCTTGTCGCAGCCATAACAATTTTGTAGCGATCCTCGATCTTCCAGAAGGCGAACACCAGTACAAGTTCTACGTGGATGGACAGTGGACGCATGATCCTTCCGAGGTGAGGGTTGGTTGTTGTTGTTTTTTAATTCAGCAATCTGGTTCATTTTTTTGTGCCCTGGGAATGAATAAACGGATTACTTGGCCTTTGATGGCTGGCAGTTGAGCTTCTTCCCAGTTCTTCTGCTCTTCCTTAAACTGTTCTTGTTATTTTGGTTGGGGGAAATAGCAACGGTGGTCCAGCCACTCCTGAAAGGGCTGCCTCCCATTTATGTATCCAGAGCAATAAATCTGTAAATGGTCTATTCCGGCACAAAAGTGTTGTGGTTCGCCGGCAGCCAGTGCAGACTGCAGCGGAATCGGGCAGTGGGGAAGAACAGGGACCAGTCCACGAATCTGGAGAGGACTTGGACAAGGGTCCTGCATCCGATGCTGAAATGGGACCAAGACCATCTGGGAGTGGGATGCTGACTCCAGAGCCTCTGGAGTCTGGCAGCAGCGAGGAAGAGGAACAAGGGGAGCCTGTTCCCAGTGCATGTATGCATGGAGCTGCTAGAAGGGGAGAGCAGCTGAGACAAAAGGGTGACTTAGGAGTAAGGCTGGGAGGTGATTGGCCCTCCCCTGAGGTATAAAAGACAAGCAAAGGTAAAGAAACCTTTGCAGGAAGCAAAGTTGTTCGCTCTATTCGGATTAAACTTTGAAGCTCCATGTGGATTTTGTACTTCAGTTGTTTTTTTATAATTCATTTGGCACTCTAGTTGTTGGCAGGCATTCAAAGGAGAGAAAAGTGGGCGTTTATCTCAAGGGACTGTTTGGGACTCATTACAGGCTGGGAATGAACATTTTTCCCAGCGTTGAAATAAAACAAGAGTTGTTTGGACTAAGCGTGTGTTTAGTTATGGTCTCAGGAAGCCTTGGTCAGAACAAAAAATTGTAGCCTGATGGGCTTTCATAAAGTCGCAAGGAACTGAGTTAAGATTGTTCAGAAAAGATAAGGAACTTGGTTTCAAAAGACTGCCCCTTCCTTCAAAGGGAAGAACACTTATAGAGTTATAGGGCTGGAAGGGAGCCTGGAGGTCATCGAGTCCAACCCCAGGAGTCCTTATATCATCCTGGACAAATGGTTTGCCCAATCTTTTCTTGAAAACCCCCATTGATGGAACACGCTCAACTTCCAGAGACAAGCCGTCCAACTGATAAATTATTCTCTTGGTCGGGAAATTCTTCCCTAGTTCCAGATTGGATTGGATCTCTTTTTAACAAGTTTCCACCTGTTGCTTCTTTTGTCACCTTTTCTATATGCTCAGGGAATCTTAAGCTGAGCTTTCCATTTCAATGGCTAATATTTGGGGAGGTAAACATAATTCCTCCCTTCTCCCCCTCAGTAAATATAGGGCAACTAAGTGGTGTGTTGGCCTAGAGCTGGAGCTCTAGCCTCACAATCAGGAGGCTGTGAGTTTGATCCTAAGTGGAGGCAGAGATTTCTCTCTCTCGGCACCATGAGATCAAAAAAAATTCCGCACTGGCGACAGGAAGGGCATCCAGCCTGTAAAACACTCAGCTCCATTTAGTTGCCCAGACTACACCCCGCAAGGGATTATGGGGTTGTTGTAGGGCAATGTTCTGTTTGATCTAACAAACTTCCCTGCTGGATCTAACAAACTCTCTCCCTAGCCTGTTGTGACCAGCCAACTCGGAACCGTCAACAACGTGATCCAGGTGAAGAAGACTGACTTTGAAGTCTTCGATGCTTTAATGGTTGATTCCCAAAAATGTTCCGACCTCTCCGGTAAGTAGCGCGTGCAAGAACCTGAAAGGGAAGTGAGGACAACGCTTCTGTTTATTGCACAGTCTCATTTGAGTTGGCCCCTTGGAGCAGAGGCTTACTCTTCCGAGCTTTCGGACTTGTGCTCGAGCCCACCCTCAGGGAACTTCTCTCTACTGGAATGTGGGCTTTGGGCTCTTTTACGAGTCATATTTATGTGGTGCTTCCCTATTGGTTGATTGGTGTGCTGATGGCCAGCGATTGGCTGTTGTTGCCTTGTGCTGCCAAGTCTTTGGCTCCTAATTGGTGGTAAATCAGCCCTCCTGTTGACTGACAAGGAGACCATTTCCCAGGCTTCAATCATTTCCCTGGTTGCTTTTGTACCTGCTCAGCCAACAATTTTAATAGCTGCAAACTTGAACGTTCTTGTTCATTCGGCTTTAGAATTAGCAGTTTTCCAACATTCTGGCCTTAGCCCTATTTTTAGCATGAAATACATCTCTCAGAAGTGTGTTTTCTTCCTTCCTGGGAACTACCCAGAGCTACATAGTATTGGGGACTGGGGAGTCTTTGGCAGCTGAGGCCCATCACTTTTTAAAGAGTAGAGGACTACAAACTGGTTGAGGGGAAGACCTTCCTTTTTAACAGCCGCATGCCTGTTTTAAGGTTTATACTATGCCTTTCATTGGTTTTCCCTCCACAGAGTGGAGGAGAAGTGCCTCAGCACTTCTCAGCCATATTCCCCTTTATGTAGCCCAGTGTTTCTCAACTGCGGCAAACTTTAAAGATGGGTGGACTTCAACTCCCAGAATTCCCCAACTTTGAGATTTTCAGCTCCCAGAACTCCCAAGGTAGCGAGAATTTGGGGAGTTGAAGTTGTCAAGCCCTTATCTGGTATGCTCCCTCTTTCACTCTCCCCAGAACTGTCAAGCTCGCCCCCCGGACCGTATCACCAGGACCCATACATTGTCAAGCCAGAAGAGAGGTTCAAGTCGCCCCCAATCCTTCCTCCCCACCTGCTCCAAGTCATCCTGAACAAAGACACTGGGATTTCTGTAAGTAGAAAAGCAGGCCAAATGTTTAGCCTTCCTAGCTTGGGCTTCTCCGATTCAGAGGAGATATTCAGAGGGAGAGGGAGGTGGGGGGGAAAGAGAGAGATGGAGAGAGAGAGAGAGAAAGAGAGAAAGAAAGAGACCCATTTCCCACAGAAAACACCAGGAGCCATCAAACCTGGGCAGGCATGGCTAGGGGCTGGAAATGTGACTGGGTGGGGGTGATGTTGAGTTGGCCACACCCACCCAGCTTTTGTGTCTCCTGGTGTTATTTTCTGTGGGAAACGGTTCCAAATGGCTCTTTTGAGTGTTTAAGGTTGCCAAGCCCTGGTCTAGCATGTGGCAGGGAGGACATCCTGTCTATGGGTCCTTTTTGAGGTTGAATCCCTAACCCAAACCTGCCCTTCTTTAGTGCGACCCGGCCCTCCTTCCTGAACCCAACCACGTCATGCTCAACCACCTCTACGCGCTGTCCATCAAGGTAAGAGAGGCCTCCCTGGACGCTACAGGGTCTTTTTTTTGACACAGAGGTCCCCAAACTTGGCCACTTTAAAACTTGTGGACTTTTTAACTCCCAGGATTGTCCAGCCAGCATAGCTGACTCTCTTGTAATCCCTTCCTCTGCAATCTCTCTCCACTTTAGGAGAACCTTGAGACGGTCAGGATTGAACTCCTGGCAGTGGGCAGTTAGCCCGCAATTTTGCATTCTAACCACTGTACAGGAAGGAAGGAAGGAAGGAAGGAAGGAAGGAAGGAAAAGGAAGAGCAAAGCAATAGGAATAGCTCTTAAGACTTCTATACTGCTTCCCAGCGCTTTCCAGCCCTCTAAGCAGTTTACAGAGTCAGCCTTTTGCCCCCCAACAATCTTGGTCCTCGTTTTACCTACCTTGGAGGGTTGGGACAGCTGAGTCAACCTTGAGCCTGCTGAGATTCANAAGTTGCCAAGTTTTGGGGGTGGGGGGGGCTGTTTTGGCAGCTCCTCCTCTTCTGAACGGCTCTCATATCCTCTCTTTAGGATGGTGTGATGGTGCTGAGCGCCACCCACCGTTACAAGAAGAAATACGTCACCACGTTGCTGTACAAGCCCATATGAAGGAGGGCAGGCAAAGCGGACTCGTCCGAGAGAGAGAGGAATTGCCATCCCTAATGACCCCAGAATCGTCCTTGCTGTTCACACTGTCCCCCACCCTCCCCCCAAAAGAGAGAGAGAGAATCCTGTTTGGTTGAACTGGTGCCTTGCCTTCTCCTCTCCTGTTCTTTGGATCCAGATTCAGCAGCCCTGGGTTTTGTCCTATAAAGCGCGAAGCCGCCTGCCGAGAAACCCAAAGGACATCCAAACTGCGCAGGCCAATTAAATCTTGGAAATTCCTACCCCCAAAAAAGGCAGAGGATGGCTTTTAACAACAGCCAAAAGGGGGAACAAGGGCGACTCAGATCCTGAAAAATGTCTTCATCCTACACTGTTGCCCCAACCGTTGGGGCAACTCTTGTCTCGTTCTGTTTTGTTTTTAATTTAAAAAAGAAACACACACAACAGTTTGGAGTTCACAATCACAGCAGCAATAAGAACCAAAGAAAGGGGAAAGCAACCCATCCCCTGCTCTCTCTTTGGCAGGGGAATTTCAGCGCCTCGGTGCTTTTCGGTGGTTGGGTGGATCTTTGGAGATCTCCGGCCGTCCCAACAGCTTTATTCCTCGGGATGATCAGCTTGACGGTAGCATCCCGAATCAGTATTTTAGTGCCACCGGTCTTGCAATTTGATAATTACCTTGTTCGGAAAGGGTTTTTTTTAATAAATAAAGGCACTATGGATTAAAAAAAAAAAAAGAGGTTGCACTTTTCTCATTCAAAGTTTGAACACTTTCAAAGTGTTTTATTGCTCACGTTGAGGATACAGGATAACAAGAGTCGGAAGAGACCTTGTAGGCCATCTAGTCCAACCCCCTTCTCAAGTAGGAGTCTCCTGTTACCATTTCAGATAAATGGTTGGCTAATCTCTTCTGAAGAACCTCTGGTGTTGGAAAATCTATAACTTCTGGAGGCAAGCAGTTCCACTGGTTAATTGTCCTCACTGGAAGGAAGTTTCTCCTTGGTTCAAGTTTGCTTCTCTCCTTGATTAGTTTCCACCCGTTCTTTCTTGCCCCGCCTTCTGGTGCTTTGGAGAATAAGTTGACCCCTTCCTCCTCTTTGTGGCAGCCCCTCAAATACTGGAACACTGCTATCATCTCACCCCTGGTCCTTCTCTTCACTTAGATTAGCCATATCCAGTTCCTGCAATCCTCCTTCATATGTTTTAGCCTCCAGGTCCCTAATCATCTTTGATGTTCTTCTCTGTACTTTTTCTAGAGTCTCAACATGGTTTACTTTACTTTATTGTCATTGCACCTCATGCAACAAAATTAAACACCATCTTCAGTGTACATTCTATGAAAATAAACACAAACACCCATCCCTCACATTCGATATATTAAATTGATATCGCATTAAGATTGCATTATATAGTGGAATTCAGTAGAGTTCCCTGGGATGGAAGCTATTTTTGAGCCTATTTGTCCTTGTTTTTATTGTCCTGTACCATCTGCCAAATGGTAATAGTTAAAAAAAGGGGGGTACCCAGGATGAGATGGATCTTTGAGAATGTTTTTAAGGCAGCAAGAGCTATAAAGTTCTTCCAAAAAGGGGAGAGGGCAACCCAGGATCCTCTGTGCAATGACATTAAACCTTCTGGAGCGTTGTCCCTATCTGCCACAATGCAACCGGCAAACCATACAGAGGTGCAGTAAGTTAAGACACTCTGGCGCAGCGGTAGAAGGTCACCAGCAGTTTTCCATTCAGTTGTTGTTTCCTGAGAAGTATAATCTCAGGTAGTATAATCTCTGCTGGGCCCTTTTGACCAAGGCTGCAATGTGAGCACCCCAGGTCAGGTCCTCTTTTAGGTAACTGTTCTCTATTCTGTACAGTGGTAGATTTTTGTCTTCTGTACAGGTAGATAAACTCAACAAAACGTCCATACAAAGTCTTTATTATTGGTTCATCAGGTATCCTCATAACTCACATTTGTGATGAAGTTCTTCTTTAATGACCAATCCTTTGTATATCTGTCTTGTAGGTAAAAAGATGGTTATCTCCTATCCTTTTTCTCTCATCTCAAAGCGTCGAAGTAGAACAGTTACCACGAGTTCTACTTCTGAGAACTCAGCCACTCTTGAGTTTCAGCCAAGAGTGAGGAAACCTCCTCCAACCTCTCAAGGGTTAATTTAGTGACCAATCAGGATTACAGATGTGGTCATGTGTCATGGACTACATTTCCCATGATGCATTCCCTTAAAGGGACAGCATTATCACAATTGCTACCTAACTATCCAATTCCCATACACTGGCTGGCAGCACAGTAACACCCAGAAACTTAAAACTGGCCACTTGCTCCACTTCGTCTCCATCGATAAGCAAGGGCTGGATGTCTGATCTGTTCCTTCTATTTTTTATAGGTCACTATCAGCTCCTTGGTCTTATTGGTGTTGAGGGCCAAGTTATTGTCTCCACACCACGAAAGCAACCGGTCCACCTCATCTCAATTGGCAGACTCATCCCCCCCAGAGATGAGTCCCACCATTGTTGTATTATCTGCAAATTTAGCAATAGTATTACCAGCCTGAGTGGGAATGCAGTCATGCACATAAAGAGGATAGAGTAAGGGACTCAACATGCAACCCTGTGGTGTACCAGTGTTAAGAATAAGGGCTGAATAGAGGTACGATTACCTAATCTGACCCTCTGTGAACAGCCAGACAGGAAATCCATAATCCAAAGGCAGGTTGAATAAGAAAGTCCAAGGAAGAGATTTGGTGTTTAAGGAAGGCAGGTCTGAGATAAGAGATGTGTGGGGAGAGCTACTTCCCTCCTGTAGAAAAAGCAAAGGGAGATTTGGCTAGTTTTCTAAGCTGGGGAATTTTAGGCTGCAAGGGAGCATGGGAATGGCTCGGGTGAGAATTTCAAAGGGCAGAAGGTGGAACTACAAAGGACTGGGATAATGGCCAAGGAAAAACTTCGCTCCCTCACGATTTTGTGCTTCGAGAGGAAATTTAATAATAATAATAATAATAATAATAATAATAATAAAGCTGTCCTCGGCTTACGACCACAATTGAGGCCAAAAAGTTTTGTTGCTAAGCGAGACATTAAGTGAATTTTGCCTTACTTTCCTTTCCTGCCATTGTTGCAGTTGTTAAATTAGTAACACTAGGTTGTTAAGCGAATCTAGCTTCCCCGTTGACTTTGCTCATCAGAAGATCTCAAAAAGGGAATCACGTGACACTGGGACCATCATAAATACAGTATGGTCAGGGACTGAATTTGGATCACGTGACCATGGGAGGAATTCGGCAGCGGTTGTTAAATGTGAAAAAAACAGTCCTCAGTCACTTCTTTTCAGCGCCATAACTTTGCTGGCTTAATGAACCACCGTTAAGTTGAGGACTTAACCTGTAAGTGAAACACGGGCAGGACATGGTTTGAGGAAAGGGGGGCGGTGGGGGGAGAGGACAAGATTACAAATCTCAGGAAGAGAGCCACAAGTTCTTCAACAAGTATATTTCGGTTGGTTGGTTGGTTTTTCCGCGCACAATCAAAGGGAAAAAAAAAAAAAGGAACATTTTGTAAACAAACTTTGCCATTCATTTATACATTCAAGATTAGGCACAACAGAAGTCAGAAGCAGGAGAGTGTGGTTCTTTTAACGCAGAGAGCTGCATCGCTATGAGCCGGATGTCAATCCAAAGGGAAAGGTCCTTTCCTGGTCACTTGGCCACAGGTGGTTAGGCAGACAAGGGAAAAGGAGCCAGGGGTGAGCTTCAAAACATGTTAGCAAAGGGGTTCTCTGCCCAGTGGCTGGGTGGGCGTGGCCTAGTCGGCCTCCACGATGTCATTTTTGCCCTTCCCGGACTCTGGAGGCTTTCCTCCAGACTCTGGGAGGGCTAAAACGGCCTCCACGGACTCCGGAGGCTCTCTGGGAGCTGGAAATAAGCTAATTTTCAGCCTTCCCAAACTTCTGGGAGGCCCATTTTTCACCTTCCCCAAGCCTCCATGTGGGCCCTGCCCTTACCTGCATCCGAAACAAGCCATGTGGGACTCCTGGGAGGGGCCAGCCAGGAGTGGGATTTGGGGGGGTTCCCCAAACTGCCCAGAATCTTAGCTAGGGGCTCTCTGGAACGCCTAGCAGCCCACCCCTGAAAGGAGACTCCTTGAAGCTTGGGTTGCTTGCGTTTAGACCGGTGTTTCTCAATCTTGGTGGCTTTTAAGATGCATAGACTTCAACTCCCAGAATTCCCCAATTCTGGGAGTTGAGATCTGCCCATGGTGGCCGGGGGGGGGGGGGGGGGNGCGGGGGGGGGGGGTGGAAGGGAATTCTGGGAGCTGGGAAGTCCCACGTGTCTTGGAAATGGCTACGGTCAAGAAGCCCCTGGACGACAGACAGACACATAAAGACACGCTCCCTGTAGAAGTTCCGTCAGACCCTGTATAAACTAGCTTTGTTTTAAAAAAATAGAGCTATTTACATGATAAAGCTGAGCGCTTCGTCCTCTCGCCGAGCATGACTTGTTCCCAAGGTGTACATCCTGAAATTGTGTCAGACGTTTGGGGAAAAAATAAAATAAAATACTGAAGCACCAGATAGGACACTGCCAGAGCTCACTTGGCTGGGGGAGAAGATAAAGGTTGAGATTTCAAATTTTGAAATCAACGTGGATTGGCCAACAGGTTCAGGAAGTCGGTGAGACTAGCCGACCCTGCTACATAACAGAAGGTAGGACAACTTCTCCAACTGGGCAGACAAAGCCTGTGGCCAAACCCTCGCTGAGCGACTTTTGATAGTTGCATTAAAAAGAAAAAAAATAGTTCACCAATTTCTTCTCAATTCAGCTGTCAGGAAGTGAAATTTACAAGGAGGGAATGGGCGGATGCTTGTAGGAGGGAAATCCAGCTTGGAAATAATGAGGAATTTCCTAACAGTGTAGAACAATGAACCAGTGGAACGGAAGTTGCTTTCGGAAGTTACGGGTGCTCCCATCCCTGGTGGTTTCCAAGAAGAGATTGGACAGCCATTTGTCCAGGGTTTAAAAATTAAAAACAAAACTTAAAATCAGGACAACTGGACCAAAGTATAGTTGGTCCTCGACATATTTATATTTGTCCTGGTTGGTATGAAGATTCTGACAGAATAACAGAGTTGGAAGGGATATATCTATATTAAAAGGCAGTGGTGATGTAGGAAGACTCCAGGATAAGATAAAAAAAAAAGATTCCAGTCGGAAGGAAAAGCCCATCGCACCTGTGCCAGGCAATATGAGTGAAGTTTTATTTCATTATTTTCTGGACAAGAAGTTCCATCACTTTTCAAGGGAAGGGTGCAAGCTATTTCCTTTTCCTGGTCTGCGATAATAAAATAGGTGATTTGATAAACACCTATTTAAATAATAAAAAGGTGATTTAAAGGCTACTCCGATCTGGTTGTCACACCTAAAACCTTCATTTGCATTCCTAATGAGTTGTGGCTTGCCATGAGAAGGACATGCAATTTGGTAGTGAGAGCCTACCGGATTAAGGAGTGGGAGGGAGATGGCTTCGGGGCAGCCAGAGACCCCTTAGAGACAAAATTTTCAAAGGTCTACTTCAGAGGTCTCCAAACTTGGCAACTTTAAGACTTGGGGACTTCAACTCCCAAAATTCTGGGAGGTGAAGTCCCCAAGTCTTAAAAGTTGACAAGTTTGGGGACCCCAATCTACTTGGTGGAAGGGACCAAAAAAAAAACAAAACCAACAAATGGAAACTGCACGCTTTACAATAAAAAAGTAGAAACGGATTTGATTTCTTTTTTTTTCTTTTTTACGAATATAAAGTTTCTTGTAAATATGTACAGTGTTTGGAGCTATTCTATAGCAGGAAGCATTTTTCACAAACAAGACACGCGATATACACTTTCAAGGACTCGAGAAGCCGAGTTTTCAGGTAATGAGGGATTATCATTATTAAGTAATAGTAGTAGTAGTATTAATCAGTAGGAGGGGTTTTATTTCATTTTTTTTTTCTTTTCCCCATGAGATGCAAAAGACCTTAAAAAAGCTCTTGGGATTTCCAGAGACGGAAATCCCTGCACATTTCCTGACAAACCGCCGGAGAATGCAATCGACCTGACCCTTTTAATCCACAAGTCACCCAAACCCGAAGCGGGAAACATCAGAGGGGGGGGCCTCTGTAGGGTGACACTGGGAAGTAGGGGTGCCCAAAGGAACCGGCGGAGGCAGGTGGATTTGCTCTGGCCAGCTGGGAGCGAAAAAAAAAACAGAGAGCAAAAGCAAACTACGGCTCAAAACGGTGTGTTGGAACTGAGCGGGAGCCAAGAATGAGAAGCGAAGGCAGGGCTGCGGTGGCAGGAAGAAGAGCCACAGCTGGTTTGTCGCCCACATCCTTTTCCCAAAAGTGAGGAAGGGGGGAATCTCCTCTGGATGGCAAAGAGGGTTCCCCCCTCCTCTTTCTGTGACTTTCCTCGCTCCTTTTGGCCACGGGGTCGGCTTTCCTGCTCTCTCTCTTTCCCCCCAAATCCCAGGTTGGGGAAAAGGTAGCATCTCCTCTGCTGATCATCTCGTTCGGTGGATGGGCCGGATTCCTGGACTGGCTTCAGGGGCCTGCCTCAGTGGGCTCAGTTGCAGCGGTGGTCCTCAAGAACCGTCCCATTTCCTCCTTGGGTGCAAGGTTTCTTCCCTCCGTCCTCTCCTGCCCTTCCCTGCACACCCTCCTCCCCAGGTCCACAAAGGGATGGTTCTCGGTTGCAGCATCGTCTCGAAGAGAAAAGGCTTCGGTATTTCGAACACGGGAAAGTTACGAGATATACAATATCGAGCAAAGCAACTGAAAAAGAGGCTGCGGTCAAGGTGACGGCGGCGCAGGAAGCATGCAGGGAAGTCGCCATGCAGGAAAGTCTGAGGGGAGGGCGGAGGCCTGGCTCTGTGCATGTGTACATGTGTGTGTTTGTGTGTGTGAACGGAGCAGTTGAGACCCCCTCCCCGGGAGCTTTTGGATGCAGAGGGCGAGAGACCAGTGGGCAGCTTTCATCGACGGTCGAGGCGCATTGGAGGTGGGGAATTGTTTAAAATTGACATTTCTTCCCTGCAACCACAGTGCTGCGCTGACAACTATGTTGTGTGTGTGTGTGTGTGTTGTATTTAAATTTGGATTTGGAATGGTCAAAATTCCAAAACTGATAATCATCATCATCGTCATGTTCTGGGAAGCAACGGATTCCCTCTGTTGCCCTCGATTTCACTAGAGCTCTGCAGCGGAAGAGAAGGAACACTGGGGAGCAGACAAAAAGACACCGGACCGTTGCTGGTTATACAAGGCTTTTCCCCCAAAATAAATGGACAGCCAAGTTTTGTGTTTTGTTGTTTTGCTGTTTTTTTTTCTTCTTCTCAGTCTTGGGCAAAAGCCCCATCGCCAATTGGACGATCGATGGGACAGGGGAAAGCGAAATAGAAAAATCGAGGAACTGCTTTGAAAGGAGCAGTAATACAAATTGACCCTTCCCTACCCCCTTCCCTCCCCACCCTCTTCTCCCCAAGGGACCAGGATAGGGGAGGAAAAGGAAAAAATGAAAAAAAAAGGACACCCTCCCCCAAGGTGGGACAGGAAGGCGGAAGGGGAAAAAAAATTAGGGTTACTTGGGGAGATAGGGGGTGGAGAATGGGTGGTGCACCTAATTCTGGATAGTTTTTGTGTTCTTCCTTGGAGTTCAGGGTCGGGGGGTGGAGGCTTGTGACGCTTATACTGAAGATTGGTCCCAGACCTGTTGAGGAGAAGGCGGAAAAAAGGAGAAAAGGGGACATTAAATTCTCTCTCTCTCTCTCAAATGCTAAGAGCATTTTCGGAAGAATTTTAAACATCACCTTTTCAAGTAAGAAGTCCCCAGCTGACTTTCGTGCCTACGGGAGGATTAGAATTCACCATTTCCTGGTGATTGGCCCAAAGTCCCCCAACCAGCTTTCACATTTAAGGCAGGATTAGAACTCACCGTCACCTGGTGATTGGGCCAAAGTCCCCCAATTAGCTTTCATGTTTAAGGCGGGACTAGAACTCACCATCACCTAGTTTCTACACTGGTGTCTTAACCACTACACCAAAATGACTCTCATTTTCCCCAGGGGCCTGGGAGGGAGGAGAACCATTATTTTTTCACAATTGGGGGAGGAGGCGTGTCCCCATTCTGCCCTACCTTGTTGACCTGGGCAAGGGGGGTCCGGGCACCCCCCACTTGTATTCGTCCCCTGCTGCTCTCCTCAAACAGTCTCCCTGGGGACCTTTCTCGGCGGGTGCTGAGCACCCTTCCCGGGGATTTCTCCCTCTCCAGGGGGCGTCCCGGGGACTTGTCCCTCCGTAGCTCTGTCCTTCCTTCTCGGTAGCGGTGAGGTGTGCTTGGCTCGCGAGGGTGGCTGGGACCTTCGGGGGGCCCTGGGCTCGACGCTACTCGCTTGGTTATGTGCTCGTTATACGTGGGCGGGCCCCTCTTGTTTGGGCTGCTGTCCATCAAAAAAATAAAAAATAAGAGTCAGGTTCCAAATAATGCAACCATGATAAAATGAACTCCGAGGCATTTCACTTCCTCAAAGAACAAGTTTATTGAGTTACACCACCCTGGCAATAACTAGTGAAAAGCCAGCGCTGAAGGTTTCCCGGCTTTCCACGTCGCTATAACTAGGATTTTTTTCTTGTCAATTTTCCAAAACAATGTCACATTTTCCAACCAGGATGTGAAACGGTTGCCTGACAACTTCGCTCCTCCTTCCTCTGGCCAGGCAGCCGTTGAAAAGGCAGCTGACTCATCGTCCAGCTATGTTGTTTTGGCTGGAGCTCCATCCACTTCAACTCTCCCCCTCACCCCTTTCAGCTCCCAAGTGTGTCAAACTGAATTCATATGAATAATCCAGATATAAACCAATCCACCTCTTAATCAAATTCAGGCTTGACACAAGGGACAAGGGAAAATGTCCAGTTAAGATTGCGATTTGCAGCACCACCTTTATTGTTTGTGCATGTTGGAGAATCGAGGAAAGGCAAAGCATACCCAAAGATAAAAATCTGTATAGAGATTCTCCATCATCCAGATGTCCCAAAGATGCTTTTTTTCAGGGCCACTGCACTTTCTTGTTTTTTTTTTCTTTTCTTTTGGAGACCCTTCACTTCTCATCCAAAAAGCTTCTTCAGCTCTGATTGGATGGCGAGGAATGGAAGAATTTATGTTCCTTGCAGACAGCTAGTCATTTGCATTCTTTTAGCAAGTCATTAAGGCCATCTGGAGGTTTATCTGTGTCCTCAGAGTCACCTTAATAATGCTCTGGTCCCTGTAGTCTGCAATTTTTCCCTTTGTTCAAAGGCTGTTCATCCCAAATTTTATAGCTACAAATATGGCTATAAACCTCCACCTGGCCTCAATGACCCTCTGAAAGGATGCAAATGACCAGATGTCTGCAAGGAACATAAATCCTTTCATTCCCCACTATCCTGTCAGAGCTGAAGAAGCTTCTTGGGTGAGAAGCTAAACATCTTCACAAGAAAAAAACGAAGTCCAGTTGCCTCCTGAGAAAGCCCCTTTGGGACACCCAAAGATAGGTGCTTCCCCGATCCCTGCCATTCCCCCTTCCCATCCCACCTGCCCAATTGCAGAGCCCCTCTCAAGCCCCCTCCCCCCCCNCCCCCCCCCCCCCCCCCCGTTAGCTAGAAGGCATCCCGGATTCTCCCTCGAAGCTGGAACGCCGCTTCCTACCTGCGGGTGGTGGAAGAGCCCCGATGATGCTCGTTGTTGGATTCTTTCACCAAATTCCCTTTGCAGCAAATGACTCTCAGTTTGTCCTGGTAGGAAGAGGCCAGGTAAATGGCTCCGGAGGAGATTGCCGGGCCCAGGTAACGAGGGCTCGGGATGTCCAGGTGGGCTCGGGCTGGGATGCTGGCAGCCGGGAAGGAAAGAAAGATACTCTTTAGATGGGGGTATGTGGGGCAAATCTTGTCCTAAAGGCTTAGGAGCCATTTGATGTTTGGCTGACTTACCCGAGAGAGGCGCGTGCTTGAATTTCTATCACCTCCAGGGAGTTGAAGTGAGTCACGAACAGGTATGGCTCCCGATAGGCTGTGGCCACACCCAGAAGGAGAGAAGCCAGGTTAGAGAAAGTCATCAGGGGACAGACTGTTTTCTGTCCGAATCCAAGTTAAATTTTAAAATGTCTGGCTGTTATGGCCTACCCATAACAAGTCTGGCGACAGACTTGGACAGTGAGGAGGTTGGGGGGGGGGGGACATGGGCCAGNGGGGGGGGGGGAACATGGGCCAGTCCTGGAGTTTGGGAAAGGCTCTGATGAGGGCTCTGCGTCGGATGGCAGAGATGAGGCCAGGGGCGCCTGACAGTTATCAGCTGCGTTTGGAGTCGTAGATAAGTGGGTAGAAGAACAGCTGGAGCCTGTTCCCAATGTGCGCATGCACAGAGCTGCCAGAAGAGTGAAGTAACACTCAACTTGGGAGTAAAGCCACAGGTGGACGGTGAATGGCTCCTTCCATAGGGAATAAAGAGGAGCGAAAGGGGAGTGGTGCTTGCAGGAGACAATTAGTTTAATTCATGAGGGTGAAGATCTCTTCCTAAAGCATGGCGTTTGGCCTGGCAACTCTCCAAGCCTGAGAAAGGTCTGTCGTTGTGAACTTGCTTGAAGGACTGTTGGCTGGGACTTAGCTGGAGAGGAATTCCTTTTAACCTAAATAAAAGGAGTTTTATCGGGATGAGGAGTTGGTTTCATGATCTTGGGAAGGTCTAGGTTAGAACACTGACGTTGAGAAAAACTGACCTACATACCGACAAAAGATGGTAGAATGGGAAAGGTAATTTTTATTAGATTCTTTTTTCCTTCCTTTGCCAAGGCACGCAGTCCTGGACTTAGTGACCATTCAGTGCTACAATAGCCCCCCCAAAAGGGAACTTATGTCCGTTTTTCACACTTATGACCGTTAGAGCATCCCGAAGGTCACGTGACCAAAATCCAGACACACTTGGCAACTAACTCAGCATCATGGGATCCCCTTTTGTGACCACCTGGCAAGCAGAATCAACGGGGGAGCACTTAACAACTGTGTTACTAACTTAACAACCGCAGTGTGTTCACTTAACAACGGTGTCAAGAAATGTCATGAAATGGGGCAAAGCTCAACAAATATCCCATTTATCAACAGATCTTTTGAGGACTGAATTATGGTCCTAAGTCAAGGATTAGCTGTATTTTTTAAAAGCTAAATCTCTGAAGGTATGAATTTTCCTGGAGTAATTTTCCAACCCTCCGCATTCCAAAAAAATACCACAATGAGCTCCGTGCCAAGCAAGGAAGTCAGACATAAATCCTATATTCACCAAATGCCAAAGGCAGGCGGCTCCATTTCAGGTCGTCTGAGCGGCTGCGCCTTCCATAGGAATCTACAAAAATCCCAAATTCTGCAAGGAAGTTGGAAAAAATAATAATAATACTGTAATTGAAGTGGGATATTTAAGAAAAAAAGAAATACTGTCTGCCAAGAGTCCAGAAATCCAAT
This sequence comes from Laticauda laticaudata, assembly GCA_004320025.1. Taxonomy (NCBI): domain Eukaryota; kingdom Metazoa; phylum Chordata; class Lepidosauria; order Squamata; family Elapidae; genus Laticauda; species Laticauda laticaudata. The sequence goes on from BHFT01004174.1 coordinate 196,044, forward strand.
TTTCCTTAAGCCAGCAATTAGTAAATTCTCAAGATGGGAAATTCCCCCCCCCCCCCNCCCAGCCCCCCCCCCCCCCCCCAAAAAAAAAAAAAGAGAAGAGCAACAAAGATGTTTAGGGGAGCGGAGGCTAAAACCTATGAAGAACGGTTGCAGAAATTGGATGTTGACTAGTTTAATGAGGAAAAAAAACACACGACTAGGGGAGATATGATTGCAGAAGCAAATTCCTTGTGTGTCCAATCACACTTGGCCAATAAAGCTATTCCACTCCACTCCACTCCACTCCCACATTTCATTCCTATTTCTATTCAACTCCCCTTCACTGCATATATTCCACTCCATATATTCCTTTCAATTCCATTCCACCAGACACATTTAATTCCATTCCATTCCACTCCATTCTTATTTCTATTCCACCCCACCCAACTCACTTCCATATATTTCACTCCATTCCACTCCACTCAATTCCACATATTCCATTCCATTCCATTCCATTCCACTCCACACCATTCTACTTTACTCCATGCATTCCATTCCACTCCACTCAATTCCACTCCATATATTCCATTCCATTCCACTCCACTTCATTCCACTTTACTCCATTTCATATGTTCCATTCAATTCCATTCCACCCCACACATTTCATTCCACCCCATGCCACTCCATTCCTATTTCTATTCCACTCCACTCACTTCCGTATATTCCATTTCACTCCATTCCGCTGCGCTCCATTCCACTCCACATATTCCATTCCATTCCAGTCCGCACATATTATTCCATTCCACTCGACTCCATTCCTGTTTCCATTCCATTCCACTTAATTCCGTATATTCCATTCCATTCCACTCCGCTCCAGTCTATTACACCAGCTCCCTGCTTCCCAACCACCATCTCTCATGTCAACTTACCATGGAAGCAAAGCAGATACTCTTCCCTCTGCCCTGCTGGGTTCACCTGGATGATGTTGATTGGGAAACTATTGTTGGAAGATGCAAGGACAGCGGATGCCAAGGTGTGGTCATTCTTATCCAGGAATTCTAAAAGGACACATTTTAGTCTTGGTAAAAGCAGGACGTTGCCTGGAAACCTACACCAAAGAGCTGCAGTGGCGCAGAGGCTGGAACGGAGCATTGCAGGCTGACTCTGCCCACTGCCAGGAGTTCGATCCTAACCTGCTCAAGGTTGACTCAATCCTTCCGAGATCGAGATCCTTTCGAGGATCCAGATTGTTGGGGGCAAGAGGCTGACTCTGCAAACTGCTTACAGAAGACTGTAAAGCACTATAAAGTGGTATATAAGTCTAAGTGCTATTGCTATTGTCCTTCCTTCCTTCCTTCCCCTCCCTCCCTGCAACTGCTCTTCCTTTTCTCTTTCCTTTCTTTATTCCTTCCCTCCCTCCCTTCGTGCGCAGTGGTTAGAATGCAGTATTGCAGTTTTTCCTTTTCTCCTTCCTTCCTTCCTTCCTTCCTTCCTTCCTTCCTTCCTTCCTTCCTTCCCCTCCTTCTCTGCTATTGTTCTTCCTTTTCTTTCCTTCCTTCCTTCCTTCCCTTCCTCCCTTCGTGCACAGTGGTTAGAAAGCAGTATTGCAGGCAAACTCTGCCCACTGCCAGCAGTTTGATCCTGACCAGCTCATGGTGGACTCAGCCTTCCTTTCTTCCGAAGTCAGTAAATGAAGATCCAGATTGTTGAGGGGAAGATACTGACTCTGAAAACCACTTAGAGGGGGCTGGGAAGCACTGGGAAGCTGTATAAGGGCTATTGCCATTGTTCTTCCTTCCTTCCTTCTCCTCCCTCCCTGCTATTCTTCCTTTTCTCCTTCCTTTGTTCTTTCATTCCTTCCCTCCCTCCCTCCCTTCGTGCGTGCGCAGTGGTTAGAATACAGCATTGCAGGCAAACTCTGCCCACTGCCTGCAGTTCGAATCTCACCAGGCTCAAGGTTGACTCAGCCTTCCATCCTTCCAAGGTGCGTAAAATGAGGACCCAGATTGTTGGGGGCAATCTGACTTTGTAAACCGCTTAGAGGGGACTGTAAAAGCACTGTGAAGCAGTATATAAATTTAAGGGCTATTGCCATTGCTCTTCCTTCCTTCCTTCTCCTCCCTCCCTGCTATTGTTCTTCCTTTTCTCCTTCCTTCGTTCTTTTGTTCCTTCCCTCCCTCCCTTCGTGCACAGTGGTTAGAATACAGCATTGCAGGCAAACTCTGCCTACAGTTCGAACCTCAGCAGGCTCAAGGTTGACTCAGCCTTCCGTCCTTCCAAGGTGGGTGAAATGAGGACCCAGATGGTTGGGAGTAAGAGGCTGACTCTGTAAACCGCTTAGAGAGGGCTGTAAAGTGGTCTATAAGTCTAAGGGATATTCCTATTGCTAGGGCCTGAATCAGAAGGAGGGATGTCTTACCATCGCCCCTCCCTCCACAGCCTTTTGAATGCTCTCCCTTCAAAGCAGGCTGGCAAGAAGGGATTCCTACCTTCTAGGGTGTACTGCTTCATCTCAATTTCGTAAAACTTATTGGTCCCGACAATGATGCTATAATTGGTGAAATGGATACAGCTGCAGGGTTCCGAGGTTTCGATTTCCTACGAGAGCAAAACAAAAATCCAACAATGTGCACAGCTCGGTCAGCAAAGTTCTCCCTTCATTGGAGAAAAATCCTGCCCGGCTGAAGGTCTTGTCCAGAACTTGCCTGGCTGGGGTCACACAACAAGAGTCTAAAGCCTGTAGGACCTCACTTCTACTCATTTCATAGCTATCCATTGGATCCTGGGGTTAGAAGGGAGGGTGAACCTCCAGAGGCTACGGTTGTTCCATCACTGGAAGTTTTTAAGAGGAGATTGGATAGCCGTTTGCCCAGAATGGTATAGGGTGGGTGTCAGCAACCCATGGCTCCAGAGCCACATGCGGCTCTTTGGACCCTCTGCTATGGCTCCCTGTTGGGTGATCCCACCACTGGCTGGGCCCGCCCCTCGTTGTCAACTCATAAAATATTTCTATGGTCTTTTTAGGGTTGCCAACAGAAAGGGAGGGTGGAGCAGCGTAGCAGCTTACAAACCGAAAGTGCATTCTATAAATAGTTTTCAAAGATAGTAACTAGGTGACTGAAGTTTCTGCTGTGCAAAATTCTAACTTGGAGAACATGTTTGATGACTCTGGGCTATAGATGCGTCCCATTGGACAATATGAATTACGATACATCCAGGGGGTAAGGGGGAAGACCAGGGTCAAGGGTGACAATGAATGATGTGTCTCAGAGTCGGCTACATCCAGGCCGTGCCGGACAGTTGAACCTCCCAAACCAGCTGATTATGGAGGCACGTAAGGACACAACCAGGGTTGGGCTGCTGGTGGCTCAGGAGAGCCCCCAATAACCTCAGAAAGACAAACAGCAAGGGAAAGTTGTTAACAGGCTTAACTGAACTTCTGGGCATTCAGCCAAGAGCATTTCACACATCGTAAAAGTGTGGCAAGCTAAATAAACAATCCACTCAGCGCTTGCGAAGGAGAGCCATGGAGGAAATCAGATCACATAGCCACTAGTCTCTGAGGGGATTAATTCCCAAATAATGAGAATCACGTAACTCACCAGAAACACCACTAAGACTCCAAGCTCCCTCTCACAATCGCTGCTATTAAGCCTAGTTTCACCCAGTCTTTTATTTAAGTATTAAACTAAATGCATGAAATAATAATCAACTTTTTTGGTATATATCTTTTTTTTAGGTAATTAGGATAAAGAAGCGACATCGAGTTGGCCGCACCCACCCAGTCACATGATCACCCAGCCACATCCACCCAGTCATTAGGGCAGAGAGCCCCTTGTTAAAAAATTTGAAGCCCACCCCTGGCCACCACCCGAACTAAGGAATTATAATATAGTGTTCATGTTGCAGATGTCAGGATTTCAGCAGTTGCTCTAATTAAATCATGATTCTCGAGCCAAACTTCAAAAAACTTCAAAGGATTTATTGGAAGCGACATACTGGCACTGCCCTATGTGAAGCCAACTCTGGCATACATAATTTACAGTCCCCTGTGACCCTGTTTCCCCCCTCCCCTCTGGGTGGTGTAAAAAATCAGATTCTCCAATTGAGCATATTCACAGGCTGAGTGTCATCAATCATGTTCTCCAATGAAATATATTTGCAGGCAAAAGCTCTGGTAGTTTAGTTACAATCTTTTAAAGATAAAGACTTGGAATGTAATTTCGCTTCCAAACTGCTGCACTGCTCTTCCAGATTTAGTTCCTCCCCCCCCCTTTTTTTATTAATGGCAACTACTAAAACAGGCATAGGAATGTTTTATGAGTTGACAGCAGGGAGGTTCAAGAGAAAGAGATATCGTCCAAGTCAATGAATCTAATGGAGGTGCCACCATCTCTTTCACTGGAGACATGGTTAGGCATCCACGGACCCAGAAGGCACTTTACCTTCCTGATGCAGAACTTGCTGAGACTCTCGTTGTAACGCAACACCACGACTTTGCTGGGCATGGCCGCGCAGATGCACAACCCGTTGTCGATCTGAAAAGGAAGCCAACAGAAGTGCTATTTGGGAAAGAGGCTGGCAATAACAGGGATTGGATTCAATCAATAAGAGGCCAAACACGTCAGTAAAAGTCATTTGCTTCCACGGAATGAAAGTTTATAAGTCAGGGTCTTTGAGGGCTGGGCCAGGCCTGCTTGCTTACTTGCTTCGCCTCACATTAGGGAGATACAGGGAGTCCTCGACTTACAACAGTTCATTTAGTGACTTTTTGAAGTTCTGATGGCCCTGAAAAAAGTGACTTAGGACCATTTTTCACGTGTATGACTCTTTTTTGTATTTGTTCATCCAACAATCTTAGTAACTGGCTGTTTTTGTGCCTGCCCGTCCAACAGTCTTAATAACTGGCTGTTTTTGTGCCTGCTCATCCAACAATCTTAGTAACTGGCCGTTTTTGTGCCTGCTCATCCAACAATCTTAGTAACTGGCCATTTTTATTCCTGCTCATCCAACTATTTTCATTTGTGTCCACGCATTGTTCCGTGAATGACTGAGAACATGGAGTGTTACTTACTTAATTACTACTTACCTTGCCAGCCGCGAAAAGATGGCAGCCTTTCACAGCCTCAAAAATATTGGGGGAGACATCAGGTTGAGCTGGGAGGTGGGACTGAGCGAGGGACTGCTTCACTTTTTTCACATCCACAAGGCACAACGCCCTTTCGTCTCCTGGAGAAACCATGCCACGGAGAGATAGAATTCTTTTATTGGCCGAGTGTGATTGGAGATACAGGGGATTTGTCTCCGGTGCTTAAGCTCACAGTGCGCACACAAGCAACAAGTGGTAAATCATGACTGTGATCAGAAGGTACCATTGTCATAAATCGTAACCTACAGCATGCAGTGATGGTCATAGGATACTAAATGCGCAAACAACAAAAATTGTAATAGGATCCTAAATTAAAGGCAACCTACATAAATCATGAGATACAAACAACCCAGTTATAGTCATCAGAAGCTAAGGAAATAGGAAAGATGAAAAGATGAGAGAGATAATTAGGTGGTTTGACATCCTAGAGCAGTGGTGCTAACCTTTTTGGGCTTCTGTGCCAAAAATTGCACGCCCTGCATGCCAGCACCCAGAATGCAATGCGCCCCGCCCTGCACAATTCCCCTAGCCACCCCTTTACCTGCACTACACCTCACAGCTGATTTTTCAGTTGGTTTGAGGCCTTTTTTGGCCTCCCAGAGGCTTGGGAAAAGCCTCTGGAAGGCTTTTCAGGCCGAATTGTAGGACCGTATCGTCACTTCTAGTATTACAGGAAATGATGAAACGGGCCTATTGTCCTGAAAAGCCTTGCAGAGGCTTTCCCCAAGCCTCTGGGAGGCTGAAAAAGGCCTCAAACCAACCCAAAAAAATCAGCTGTGAGATGCACGCATGCGCAGTGAGGTAAGTTTGTCTGCGGCTCATGTGCCAGCACAAATAGCTCCACGTATCACTTGTGGTGTGTGTGCCATAGGTTCGCCATCACAATCCTAGAGCAAAGACAGTATCATGGGAATTGGTTGTTTTGCAGAGGAATGTCATTGGGGGAGGGGGGGGGAAACCCGTGTCTGGTTGTTTTGGCATGAAATGGCCACAGCATGAACAGCAGTCAAGGGAGGTTGGACTTAACTCCTTTGTGGCTACCTAGGGATTCTAGGCTGATCCCTCTTTTAACTCCACCCTAGGTTCTGCCACTCCTTCCCGTATACATAGAGGATGAGTTCGAATCCTCGGAGGGCAACAAAACAGACACCTTCAATTCTGGCCCGCAGAATAAAAAGGAACAGCCACTTGATAGTGAGGTGGGTGGTGTGTGTGTGTGTGTGTGTGTGTATGTGTGTTTGTGTCTATGTGTGTAAACAAATAAAATTATTCTATGTTATTGAAGACAGCACGCATAAAATAATTGCCTGGAGAGCCAACAGACATGAGTCCCAGGAGCCAGTATTTTCCAAACCAAGTTTCTAGCCCTCATGGTTCAGATCGATCTGGAAGTAAGGGCACAGATTCAAAAGTTCTCGTGGGTTGTCCTTGATTTCAAGCAGTAAAAGGGAGGGAGTCGAGCAGAGAGATAGTTTCTTGTGCATGTAAAGTAAAGGCACCCTTTCTGACGTCCTCCTTACCTGCAATCATGAGCAGCTTCTCCAGGTCCTTGATGAGGTGAATTTGAAAGACAGCACCAATCCCGGGCACATGAGTTAAGGAATTCTTTAGCACGTTCAGGGCATAAAGTCCTTCCTCAGCCCCCACCAGGACCACCTGTCCAACAGGATTGACACATCCCTGCGTCAATCAAAGGCATAAAAAGGAGGCCACTGGGCGGCTCAAAAGGCAAATGCAAAAAACGCTTTGACCAGAGATCTCCAAACATGGCAACTTTAAGACTTGTGGACTTCAACTCCCAGAATTCTCCAGCCAGTATGCTGGCTGAGGAATTCTGGGAGTTGAAGTCCACAAGTCTTAAAAAGCTGGCAAGTTTGGGGACCATCTGGCTTTGACACACACAACAAGTAAGTTGGGCTATTTTGACAAAGGCCTACAACAGTGATGGAGAACCTTTTTGTTGTGGTGTGGCGAAAGTGCACACATGCCAGCACCTACAATGCAATGTACCCTGCCCACCCTTCACATGCATGTGCAACTGCCACACCCCCTCACCTGCACTGCGCATGTGTGTGCCTCCCAGCTGATTTTTGGCACGTTTGAGGTCATTTTCGGCCTCCCTGAGGCTCAAGGGAAGTTTCTGCACCCTCGGGAGGCCGAAAAAAGGACCTACTTCGGCACTTCCGGTATTTCCAGAAGGCCCGTTTTTCAGCCTCCTGAGGCTGCAGAGGCTTCCCACGAGCCTCAATGAGGCCGAAAAAGGCCTCAAACGGGCTGAAAATCAACTGGGAGGCGCATGCATGCGCAGTGCAGGTAAGTTTCGCTTGGGGCTTGTGTGCCCATACAAATGGCTCTGTGTGCCATAGGTTCACCATCACGGGCCTACAGGTAGCCCTCAGCTGACAACAGTTCATTTAGTGACCATCCCAAGTTACAACAGCACTGGAAAAAAATGACTTGATAATCGTTCCCACTTATGACCGTTGCAGCATCCCCCATGGTCACATGATCCAAATTTGGATGATCCAAAATCATCAAATGGGGGCAAAAGTCGCTGAACAAATGTCTCACTTAACAGCCGAAAGGTTGGGCTCCATTGTAGTTGCAAGTTGAGGACTTTCTGTACTTAAAATTGGAGTCCATTTTAATGTTAAGTAGTGATTATTTTGATATATTTGATATATATTTTGATATATATTTTGATATATTTCTTGTTATCTTTAGTTGCTTGGAAGTCTCCTAGCAGTAGCCCTTAAACTTATTTTACAGTGCTTTACAGCCCTCTCTAAGTGGTTTCCAGAGTCAGCCTATTTGTCCCCAACAATCTTGAGTCCTCATTTTACCGACCTTGGAAGGAGGGTAGACTGAGTCAACCCCTTGAGTCTGGTGGGACTCGAACTGCCGAATTGCAGGCAGCCGGCAGCCAGCAGAAGCAGCCTACAGTGCTACATTCTACCCACTGCGCTACAATGGCTTTTAGACTCAGCTGTTGGCCAGAGGGTCAACAGGCAAATTGAATCCATAAATAAATTTGCCAGTTATTCAAAACTTAAAATGGGCTTCTCTGTTCAGGAGCCACGAAAGTTCCTGCTGGCATGAAAAGTGAGCTGAAGCCAAAGACCCCTTACCTGATCGCTGAAGGGTAAAGTGCAGTTGATATCCAACCGGTCTTCTCCTTCCAGCTTCAAGAGAGAATTTCCAAGGAGTTTCTGTGCAGGAAGGCAGAAGAGGAAGAGGTGGATGAAAAAGATCACTTCAGAGGCTGGTCATGAATCTTATCTATATATATAAAAGTGAAATACCACTCATGCATCATCACAAAATCTCCAAAACCGTAACGTCTACAAATTGAAATTTGGCACCTATGTTCCTCTTGGCTTCTCGGTGCTCACTAAGAAAGGATTTTTCCAAATGACCATCAGAGCATTTAGTATTTCCTATATTATTATTATTAACATGCTCTGATGCTAAGGAGTTCGACTCCCACTGCCCACCTGAAAAGAAATCTATTCCAAAAGCAAAACACAAGCTGAGGAGAGGAGTTTCAGTTTTCAAGTTAATAAGCAGCAAAGATCTGTTGGAAATCTCCAGATGTACTTACGAGGCCCTTTGGATATTATTTCTGTTTTTAGTGCTTGGAGAGGGATCGTAAAAGCTCCAGACAGCCAGTTAACTTTTGGATAAGCCTGTTCAGCAATGAAGGCCCTAGTAGAAGCCGAAGGATTACATGCACTGCTGGCCTCCGTAAATGCCTTTTTTTTTTTTTTCAAGGAGATCCATTGCAGTTCATCAAAGTCGCTATAATGGCATTTGTTTAAAGCCTTCCCGAGCTCTTATTTGGGAGAGTGCATTTAATGTGCATCCATGGAGCTTTTTCTGCAGAAGGCATTCAGGAAGAGTGCATTTCCAGCCCCCATTTTTGGTTTCGACGATTAAAGGCATTGGTGGGGAAACAAATCTGAGCCAATGATTTTGATTAAGAAATCGCTCCTGGCTGAAGCTTTGGGAAAGAAAGAAAGAAAGAAAGAAAGAAAGAAAGAAAGAAAGAAAGAAAGAAAGAAAGAAAGAAAGAAAGAAAGAGAGTCCACTCCCCGATGAAGAGTTCTCTCTTCCCTTCTTCCCTTTCTCCTTGTTTCACCTTTTTTCTTTCTCTCTTCCTCTCCTTTTTTTCTCTCTCCTTTTCTTTCTTGCCTTCCTTATTCTCCCCTCCCCTCCCTCTTCCTTCCTTTCTCTCTTTTCATTTCTTTCTCTCTCCCTTCTTCCTCTCCCTCCCTTTCACTTTTTCTTTCCTTTCTTCTTTCTCTCTTCCTGTCTCCTTCCTCCTCCTTTTTTTCTCTTTCCCTTTCTATCTTTATCTTTTTTCATTTCTCCTTCCTTCCTCCTTCCTTTTTTCTCCCCCTTCCCTCCCTCTTCCTTCCTTTCTCTCTTTTCATTTCTTTCTCTCTCCCTCCCTTTCACTTTTTTTTCCTTTCTTCTTTCTCTCTTCCTGTCTCCTTCCTTTTTTTCTCTTTCCCTTTCTATCTTTATCATCTTTATCTTTTTCCCTTTCTCCTTCCTTCCTTCCTCCCTCCCTCCCTCCCTCTTTCCCCTCCCTTCCACTTACAGCATCAGCTTCTGCCTTTTCTCTGGAAACTCTTCCTCCCGCCACTGTAGATTCCAGGGCATTCACCCAACGCTGTTTATCTGGAAAAGTCGGTGCCAGCAAATAGAGAGTCCGGCCAGGCCAACAGGTGGTGTGGGGATGAGATTCCAGCTTCAATATATACGGCACATCTAGGTGATCAGCATGCAGAACACACAAGAGACAAACTAGATTAGGGAAGAGCCAGCCTTCTTTTGCTGGCTCCTTTCTCTGCTTGTAGAGCAGAAGCACACCAAACAAGAGGTTGAAAGGTTTAATGTTAAAAAGTTTAACCCGAGTAGACAAACATCGGTATTAATTGCCCCACCCAGAGCACCAAGGACCCCACAGTCCTCCTCCTCCTGGCACTGATGATGTTACCTAATTGGGTAATGACAGTTCTGCAAGAAATACACCAAGCTCAGAGAGCACCAGAAACTCTACAGCTCAACCATGGTCTTCAAATATTCTCTTGAAATGCTTGGTGCTGAGTTTGGTTGTTTTGCAGGCAGACAGTTGTTTGGAAGCAAACCCCACCCTCTCTTGCACTGATGATGTGACCTAGTTGGGTGATGAAATGTCTGCAAGAAAACCACCAGCATCAAGGAAAGACCCTTGAAGCTACAAATAATCTGACTCACTGGTCCCCTCTTGTTCTTTTATAGTCATGTGAATTACTGGGGTGTCTGAAATGGTTTTATTATCCCCAATGTCTTTCTTTCAGAATAACAGAGTTGGAAGGGACCTTGGAGGTCTTCTAGTCCAATCCCCTGCTTAGGTAGGAAATACTACACCACTTCAAACAAATGGTTATCCAAACTCTTCTTAAAAACTTCCAGTGTTGGAGCATTCACAACTTTTGGAGACAAGTTGTTCCACTGATGAATTGTTCTAACTGTCAGGAAATTTCTCCTTAGTTTTAGGTTTGCTTCTCTCCTGGTTAGTTTCCATCTGTTGCTTCTTATCCCAAGTGCTTTGGAGAATAGGTTGAACCTCCCCCTTTCTCTGTGGCAGCCCCTGAAATATTGGAAGACTGCTATCCGGTCCCCCCAAGTCCGTCTCTTCATACCCAATTCCATCAACCTTTTATCATATGTTTTAGCCTCCAGTCCCCCAATCATCTTGGTTCTCTGCACTCTTTCTAGAGTTCCAACCTCTTTTGGACACAGATGTTCCCTTTCTCCATCAAGATCATCATCATCTTCCTTTAATGATCCCATCACCCTTTGCGGGGTGGAGTCTGGGACACTGAATGGAGCTAGCAGAGTGTTTTAATGGCCAGATGCCCTTCCTGTTGCCAGTACAGAGTTTTCTTCAGCAGATATATTCTCAGTGTGACCAGAGAGAGAAATATCAGCCTCTACCTAGAATCGAACTCACAGCCTGTGAGGCGAGATCTCCACCTCTGGGCCACTGCACCAATCCCTCTCTCCATCAAGATCCTCCTCTCCATTGAATCCACACTTTTGAAGTCCCTCTTAAGTGATCAATTAGCAGGACAATAAGAGAAGGGATAATGTGAGATAAATAATACCAGAAGGACATTTGTCTTTTGCAAGAAAGATGTAAATCTAAGTTAGAGTGTTTTACAATGCAATTACTCTACTTGTAAAGATTTTAAAGGTATAAGAAGACCCTACTTGCTGTATATGCTTTGTAACTTTCCTCACATATCTATCTTGTGTTTATGCGAGGAAAGGTGTGACCCTAACCTTATTTGACCAATTAAAGTTAGATTTTGTTCTTCAAAGCCTCTGCTTTAGTTCATTTCTGGAACATCGTGATCTTAAGTTACAGCCGAACTTTACATTTTGGCGCCCAACTTTTCAGACCATCCTTCAAAAGGGGAGCACCGCCTTCCTGTCCTCAAGGCAGCTTCCGCAGCCCTGGATTTTCCATCCAGCCTCACCTGTCTTGGCTGTATTTAGAAGCTCGGTCGCTCCCACGGCCCCGTGGACAGTAACGTCTCCATCTGGAAGGCACAATTCAAACTCTTCCACGGGCCGTTGTCCAGCTTTGAAAAATGATAAAAAGGGGAGAAATGAAAGGGCAAAGGAAGCGTAATGAGGAGAGGGTCTTCACCGGTTAAAAGGCTTCAATCTTCAGGTCGCTCGGGGGGGGAAAGGGGGCAGAGGATTAAAACTCAGGTGTGGCATCGCCGCAGGAAACGAGCCTGCCGATTGCTCAGTGAAGGAAATTACCAACAGCAGCAAAGCTACCCTGCAAGGCAAGCTAGCTTGAAATGGCCCAAGCGTCAGGTGGTCCTCGACTTATGATGGCAATCGAGCCCAAAATTTCTGTTGTTACGTGGAAAATTTGTTAAGTGCGTCTCGCTCCGTTTTGTGACTTCTTTGGCCACATTTGTTAAGGGAATCGCTACCGTTGTTTCAGTTATTAACCCGATTGTTAAGCAAAACTGGCTTTTCCATGGACTCGGCTTGTCAACAGGTCGCAAAATCTGAACGTGTGACTTCAGGGTAGAATGGGACAAGTCAACACCACACGGCCAACTCGCCATTGGACAACTCGCCGCAGGACAATTCAACAGCTCAATTTAATTACTTCAAAATAGTTATGTCAGGATTCCAGCAATCGCTTTAATTAAAATCATGATTCTCGAGCCAAACTTCAAAAAACTTCAAAGGCTTCATTAGAGGCGACATACCAGCACTGCCCTGTATGAAGCCAACTCTGGCCTACATCATTTACAGTTCTCTGTGACCCTGTTTCCTCCCTTCTCCCCTGGGTGGTGTGACAAATCAGATTCTCCAACTGAACACCCTCATGGGCTGGGTGTCATCAATCACATTATCCAATTAAATATATTCCCGGGCAAAAGCTCTGGTATTTTAGTTACAATCTTTTAAAGATAAAGAGTTGGAATGTATTTTCGCTTCCAAATTGCTGCACTGCTCTTCCAGATTTCCTACCCCCCTCTTTTTTATGGCAACTATTAAAACAGGCATAGGAATGTTTTATGAGTTGACAAGTTAAAAGACATTTAACCTTTTTGCCATTCATATTTCATTCTGTCCCTCTCCTTTCGCACCCTTTCGTTATTGTATTCCACTGTTTCTTGGATATTATTGTGACTCTTGTCCTATGGCGGGTTGGCTGTGAGGAGTTGGCTGATGTCACCGACCCGATCCGTCATAAATATGAGTCATTGGCCAAGCTTCTGAACTTGGATCCCGTGGCCACGGGGAGGCTGCAATTGTGAAAAACGGCCATAAGTCACTTTGTTCAGTAGTGCTGTTGTAACTTCAGCACCCATGGTTGTAAGTCGAGGAACTTAAGTTGTATGTCATCCATGCTCTGCCTTTTGGATGCAACAAAAACCAGCAGTTATGGCATCCAGAATGCCCCCCAGAGGGGTTTTTCTCTCCCCCCACCCCCCACCAAGCTGAGGGAATTAAAATTGATGGAGTTGACAGTGTACCCCTTGGTGACTAAGTGCAAATTAAAGCAAAAATAATGCAACTAATAAACGGAAGCAAAACAGTGCAAAATAAAAACAGACACCTCCACCTTCCCTCTCCCTGAGCATCCTGCTCCCTCCCCACTCATCTCTGAACCATATTGCTATGTTTAGTTTTATAGTTTCACTCTTTTCATTCTCTTTTGATTTACATTTTTTAAATAATTTGAGGGTGTGTGTGTGTGTGTATATATATATATGTGTGTGTGTGTGTGTGTTTTCTTAAGTTTTCGTGGGTACTTACATGTATGCTGTTCAGCTTCCTTCGGGTTGTAGTTGTGCTTTTAAAAGTTGTAGCAACGGTTTCGGCAGGACGAAGACAAATACGAAGCCTGAGGATGGCAAGATTGAGATTCTGCCGAAACGTTGCTACAACTTTAAAAAAAGCACGCAACTACAACACACACACACACACACACACACACACACACACACACATATATAAATCTAGGTTTTGATCATCGTAAATAAAACAAATTGAAACTGAATTCATGTGCGGTGGTAAAAGAATTCAGTAAACAAATAAATAACTGAATGGCCCCCAGGGAAAAGCATTTTGAAGAGCAACTGTTAGAGGAAGGGGAAAGCTTGTGGCCAAAACTAAAAACATAACCAGAAGGATTCGAGTCACCGCTTCTCTAACCAACCAGCTTGCAACTCTCATGAGCTGCAATGGGTTCACTGGAAAAGTTACTGCAGGGATCCTTTTGATCCTAGAGTAGAAAACGGTTTCCCCGGGTCCCACAAAGTAAGAGGTGGATGGATGGCTGCATCAGAGAAAACAGGGAAGTACAAGATGGAAGAAAATATAAATATATATTACCTTCTCTCGTTTCTGTGTCGTAAACAAGGACTTTAGTTCCTTCTAGAACTACGTATTTCCTATCCCAGCCTTGCTGGCCACGTTTATTATTTCTGAAAATAGAGACAGGATAAGGCTCGTTTAGAAGTTTCACAAGATTCTGGATCAAGCTGGAAGTTGGACGATGCTACCCCCTCCCACCTCCCCAAAAAGGTCAGCGAGAGAAACAGTCCTCCGCAGCTTTCAGCCATGGCCTCCAAGAGCTGCTCTTCCTTCAGCAGCCTTCAAAGCTGGGCTGGCATGTTTCAGCGCAGAGACTCACGTTTATACCTGGGCACCTTCATCCATCCTTCCAGCCGTAAAGCACTGCCAGGTTCTTTTAGCTGCAGGCCTGGGGAATTCAATTTATCCCGGCAGAAGGCTTCGGAGAAGTGGGCAGCATACTCAGCCGGCAAGCCGCAAGTGGCCGGCAAGCAGGCAGAACATTTGGGATGGCACATCATTTGGCATTCTAAAGAGAAAGGGGGGTGGGGGGGGGAAAGAGGGGAGGAAGAAGATTAACTAAGATTACAGAGTTGCAAGGGACCTTGTAGGTCATCTTGTCCAACCCCCAAACTAATGAGACCCTACACCATTTCTGACAGATGGCAGTCCAGTCCCTCCTTGAAAGCCTCCAGTGATGAAGCTCCCACAACAAGGCAAGCTGTCCTACTGAATATAGAATGCCAGAGTTGGAAGGCACCTTGTAGGTCATCTAGTCCAACCCCCTGACTCATTTTCAGGTCCATACAAAGCTTCCCATCCAGTTATGGTATGCTACCGGTCAGTAAAAAAAGCCGATGACCAGCTGAGTGGAGGAAAAAAAATCCTCCGACAATCAGCTGAGAGGAAAAAGAAAAGCGCAGGATTGGCCTTCCTACCCGCCCCTGTGCTTTCCTCTTCTTTATTGCTGATTGATCAGCTGATTGATGCTGCAGATCTCAGCTGGTGCAGGAAAAGCTGTTTGCCCACCAAGCCATGCCCACCGAACCGGTGATAAAACAATTTGAATCCCACCACTGCTCTCATCCCCCCCTCCAAACGGCCTCTTTCCTGACAAAAACATCTCTCAAATCACCTGCCCAGGTACCCCTCTTCAGCTTGCCTCTCCCGCTTACCAAGACATTTCGAAGCCTGGCGTCCAAAGTGCACAGTGTCCAAGCAAACGGCACATTTGGTAGCTCTCATGTTCAGTCCCACGTTGAAGCGGTGAGGGATATTGTGATGCATCCGCTCTTTCAGTCGACGATTAAACTCTAGGGAGAAAATTGTGCCTTGATTCATTGGGGAACCAAACGAAGGTCCAGCTTGCATGAAAAGATGACTTGGCAATTGTCTGTAACATTCATACAGGACCAATGCTAAAGCCTCCCTCCCACCTCCCTCTATCTTATCTACGTACCTTGTCTATCTCTACCTACCTACGTACCTACCTATCATCTCTCACACACACGCTAGCATGCTCCCATCCATTTACACTATCTGTCTGTCTGTCTATCTATCTAATCTATTTATCATCTCTCTCTCTCACTAGCATCCATCCATCCATTTACTCTCTCTCTCTCTCTATCATTTCTCTCTCTCACTAGCATCCATCCATCCATTTACGGTATCTATCTATCTATCTATCTATCTATCTATCTATCTATCTATCTATCTATCTATCTATCTATCTTCTCTCTCTCACTAGGATCCATCCAACCATCCAGTGGTGCTTGGGTTTCGAACTGCCCATCTTCTGGTCAAAAAACGCAGCATCTTAACCACTAGGCCACCACATCCCTCCTGCCTACTCTTAAACACAAATAATTGAAATTGTATCCAAATTTTCTTTTCACAGCAATACCCATTTATCGTCAAAAACAATTGATAGCTGAGGCCTGCCTTGCTTTGGAAATAATGAGGAAAATCTACTTTGGATAGCTTGGAATACTGTGTTACATTTTGGAGCCAACTTTTTAAAGCAGTAATGTCCTTTCCTCCGAGACTGCCATGAGATCCTGAGAATATACAGGGCTGCCATAAAGAATTGCCGAAGGACCTACCCAGCCTGGCTTTCTAACAGGGCTTGGGAAAGCCAACGGAGGCAAAATCAGAAAATTTGAGAAATAAGTGGTAAATAAAGGTTTTTACTGGGGAAAAAAAAACCAGTAAAAGAACAAAGGAGGTGTAATTCAAGAGCAGCAGGACTCAGACAGAGTACTGCTGTTTGGCAGCTAATGCAAAGTTTAGCGAAAGGGTTAGTTGATATGCTGATATTGTTCAAATTTGGGGAACTCTGGAATTAAACGTCTGTAGACCTGCCAGTTAATCATTTAGCATCTCTAGAAACAAAAAATTGAGATAATTAGTGCTTACACAAAGCTCTAAGAGTTCTCAGAACTTCATATAATCATCTCAGTAATGGTTAACATACTCCTGTAAGGTAAACCATCATTAGTTCCCAACAGAGCTTTTCTGAAAACAATACAATAAAGTCGTAACTCGCGGGGTCTCCACACTCCTGAGCAGAGCAGGACAATAGGTCTCTTGGTCATATGACTGAATCACATGGACAGATATGGGGACTCAAAGACAAGCTGTCGTTGGGACATTCAGGACAATACAACACCCAAACCCTACAAGGAAACACGGAGAAATCACACAGAGAGCAAGATAAATTGTTGACGGTGCAGGGTTTCTGAGTGTGGATCTGAACACTACCTGGCTTTTGGAGATCAAGTATTATGGGCTTGGAATCCAGGGAGCGGGGAGGAGGAGCTGATGTCTTTGGATCCTTCTTGGAACGAGTTGGAATCCGGATCCTAATTGGGCTATGAGACTCTGAAGATTTTTTCAGCTCTGCGAGAAGATTGTCAGTGCAGGATGGCTTCTAGTTTTACCTGCTCTCAACTCCCTTTTTCAAGCAACCAAACCGATTAACACCTTTAGGTCAAGGTTCCCTTTGCACCTACGTGCCAGTCATTTCCGGCTCTTGGGGGTGGTGCTCACCTCCGTTACAAAGCCGAAGAAGAGCTAGCGCTGTCTGAAGACGTCTCCGTGGTCATGTGGCCAGCAGGACTAAACACTGAAGGCGCACGGAACGCTGTTACCTTCCCACCAAAGTGACTCCTATTTTTCTACTTGCATTTTTTAACCTGCTTTTGAACTGCTAGAAGCTGGGACAAGGAATGGGAGCTCATTCCCTGATGTGGCGCTTGGGATTCGAACCGCCAAACTGCTAACCTTTTCTGATCGACAAGCTCAGCGCCTTAGCCACTGAGCTGCCGTGTCCCCTACCACCTTTCGGGACCTGCTAAACTACAGTCTGTTTATATTATAGGCCAGGGGTGTGTCCAACCTTGGCAACTTTAAGACTGGTGGACTTCAACTCCCAGAATCCCCCAGCCAGCTGTGCCTTCTCTAAAACTTTTCCAGCTTTTCCGAATCCTCCTGAAAGCAACGAGGTGGCTGTGACGGTCCTTCACGAACTATTTCCTAACCGTGAAGGTTTAGATTGCGGCTGTCTAGCCTTGCGGGCAGCTTTAAGACCTGTGGACTTCAACTCCCAGAATTCCCCAGGCCAGGAAGGGGCAATTGCATCCAATTGCATTGCCAGGTGCTCCCACCCACCTCAGAGACACTGTCAGCGTGGCTGGCTGGCTCCCATAACAAAGTCGACAGAAGTGATTGGTGGACGTAACGAACTGTGGGCGGCCCTTGGGCAAAAAAAGGGAGGATCAACTATGCTTGCTTTTGCGCGGGAAAACTCAGAGCTGGCTTCACTCCTTCAGTGCGCCAATGTGGATTTATTCAGTAAAGTTTTATATACTCTTGGTAAAAATAATACCTCTGGAGTTTCTTTTTCTGGGATCACCAACTGGACAGCTGACTTGGAATAAACCCTGAGCAACTGACTCATATTTATGACGGTTGCCGTGTTTCCCGGGGTCAAGTTTTTGCAACCTTTTGAACGAGCCAAGAGGGAAGCCAGATTCCCTTCACAATTGCTGTACTAACTTAAGAACTGCACTTAACAATGGTGGCGAGAAAGGTCGTAAAGACGGGGTGAAAAAAAACCTCCCTTGAATCACTTAGCAACGGAAATCTGGAGCTCCACTGAGGTCATAAGTGGAGGACTACCCGTATTCTAGTTTTATATCTAGGAACTTTACGATTTAGCCCGGTTTTGGCTGTCGCTAAATAGTCCCTTATTGTTGTTTTTTTGCACCACCTGCTGATGACACTTCAATCCTGGCTTGGCGCTATTAGGAAGCCGGGCACCCTATGCAGGTGGAAGAGGTCTCTGGGTTGTCTGGGCCAGAATCCCTCCAGAAACTAGCCCCTCCCCCCTCCCTCAAGCCTTACCCTCTGGCGTGGAGGCCTCCTTTCGGCGGCTGGAGGGAGGTGCCAGCAGGCTGATGGGCGTGGGCTGGTGTTCTGGTGAGCGAACTATGGCAGACATGATGATCTGCTGCCTGGCCGTGGCAGGCGTGGCAGGGTGAGGGTGGTCTGTAATTTTCCTATGGGCAGCTACGGACACACACAAATAGTTAGTTAACTCCTCCTCTGAGTGGGACGAAGAAGGAGAAGGAGAAAGAGAAGGAGGAGGAGAAGAAGAGGAGGAGGAAGAGGTGGAGAAAGAAGAAGCAGAAGGAGGAGGAGGAAGAAGTAGAAGAACAACAAGAAGCAGAAGAGGAGGAGGAGGAGAAAAAAGAAACAGAAGAACAAGAACAAGAAGAAGCAGAAGGAGAAGGAGGAGGAGGAGGAAGAAGAAGAAGAAGAAGAATAGGAGGAGGAGGAGGAAGAAGCAGAAGCAGAAGAGGAGGAGGAAGAAGCAGAAGAACAACAAGAACAAGAAGAAACAGAAAAAGAAGAGGAGGAGGAGGAGGAAGAAGTAGAAGAACAACAAGAAGCAGAAGAGGAGGAGGAGGAGAAAAAAGAAACAGAAGAACAAGAACAAGAAGAAGGAGGAGGAGGAGGAGGAGAAGAAGAGGAGGAGGAAGAAGAGGAAGCAGAAGAGAAGAGAGAGAGAGAGTAACAAAAGACGTCCAGTACAAGACGGAGGGGCGGGGTGGGCGGCCCTTGGGACTTGGAAGGAAAAGCACAAAGACCCCCTCCTCTTGCTCTTGCCTCTTTTCCCCCTACCTTCCTCCCGGGCGGATCGGAGTTCGATGCGGGTTTTCTGCAGGGCTTCCTCCAGCTCCGCTGAGCGGGCCTTCTCCTTCTCCAAGGCCACCTTCAGCTCATTGTACTGCAGAGGAACCTGTGTGGGCAAAGAAGGGTCCTCTTTCCGTCGACTAAACAGGCCCTAGCAACAGAAACACACAGACAGCTCCTAACTCCTGGTCAGTGATGGCTGCCTCCGGGTGAGGGGGAAGGGAAAACTCTCTCGCTAATGGCAGACCAGAGGGTCTCTTCCTCCTCCCCTCCTTCCTCTCTCTTCTTCCCTCCTTCTCCTCTCTTTTCTTCCTCCTTCTTTCCTCCTCCCCTCCCCTCCCCTTCTCCCCTCCTTCCCTCTTTCTTCTGCCCTTCTCATCTCCTCTTCTTCCTCCCCTCCTCCTTTCTTCCTCTCCCCTCCCCTCCTTATCCTCTCTTTCCTTCCTCCTCCTTTCCTCCTCTTCTTCCCTCCCCTCTTTCTTCTTTCCTTCTTCTCCCCTCCCTTCCTTATCCTCTCCTTCCTTCCTCCTTCTCTCCTCCCCTCTTCCTCTTCTTCCTTCCCTCCTCCTCCTTTCCTTCTCCCCTCTTCCTCCTCCTCCTCTTCTTCTTTCCTCCTCCACCTCCTCTCCTCCCTCAATTGCCTGGTCCAGCATTTTAAAGATAATTTCTCCCCCTCCCCTCAGCTTGGCCCATCTCACAGAGCTCATAAGCCAGGCTAACAAGAAGAGGAAAGTGGGCGACCATTTATCCAGAATGGAAGAACAGGTAGTCCTGGACTTATAACCACACCTGAGCCCAAAATTTCTGCTGTTAAGTGAAACATTGGTTAAGGGAGTTTTGTCCCATTTCATAAACTTCCTTGCCCCAGTTGTTAAACGATTCACTGCAGGGGAAAGTTAGTAACCTGGCTTTCCACATCGACTTTTTTTTCAGTGTTAACTTTGAGTGGCCACTAAGTGAACTATCATAAGTCAAGGACTACCTGTATATGAATATGACTACAAGGCCAGGGGTCCAAAGAAAAACTCAAGGAACTTTTGAGGGGTTGGGGAAATCCAGTGGGATTTGGGGCCATCTGGAATCCCTCTTCATTTCCCCCAATCTTAGAAAATTCAGACAGCAAGCCGCTGCCTCCTGCCTGCTAAGTTAATTTTTGGCGTTCATATATTTTGCACACCTTTTTCTTCTTGGCTGGCTGATCCATCTTCGCTTGGAGGAAATCTATAAGCTTGGTTTGTTGGGAAATAGTGCCTTCCATCTTCACTTTTTCGTGGGAATACAGGACCTTTTGCGACACGAAAAGGGGAAGGGACAGGAAGGTAAACCAGGAAATCACCATGGGTGTGCAAATAAATCCGAGGGAGATCCATAAAAGTTATTCCCGGCCTGCGATGCTGTATTCTCTCACCTGAATATTTTCCAGCTGGTATTCCACGTCGCTCCTTTCGGTCTTCAAAAGGTCGGCCCGGTCCAAAGCCTCTTGCAGGCCTTGAGTCAACCGAAAGATGTGGTTCTTCTGCAAATCCATCTGCTGCTGCAGCTTGGCTTGCTGGGAAGGAAGTAAAACCCAGGAGGGCAATTATAAAATATTTGGAGGGAGAGAGGCAGGAATAAGAGAAAGACTGAAAGGAGGAGAATTGAAAGAGAGATTAGGAAGGAGGGAGGGAGAGAGGGAGGAAGAGAAAGAGAGAAAGGAGAAGAATTGAAAGAGATATGAGGGAGGGAGGGAGGAAGGAAACTGATAAAGAGAATAATTATAAGGGAGGGAGGGAGGAAGGAAGGAAGAAAGGAGAAGAATTGAAAGCAATAAAGAGAAAGATTACGAAGGAGAGAGGGAGGGAGGAGAGAAAGACAGAAAGGAAAAGAATTGAAAGAGATTATGAGGGAGGAAGGAAGGAAAGTGATAAAGAGAACAATTATAAGAGAGGGAGGGAGGGGGGAAGGAAGGAAGGAAGGAAGGAGAAGAATTGAAAGAGATGAGGGAGGAAGGAAAGTGATAAAGAGAACAATTATAAGAGAAGAAGGAAGAAAGGAAGGAAGGAGAAGAATTGAAAGCGATAAAGATTATAAGGGAGGGAGGGAGGGAGGAAGAAAGGCGAGAAAGATAGAAAGGAGAAAAATTGAAAGTAATAAAGAGAATGATTATAAGAGGAGGAAAGGGCCATA
This sequence comes from Laticauda laticaudata, assembly GCA_004320025.1. Taxonomy (NCBI): domain Eukaryota; kingdom Metazoa; phylum Chordata; class Lepidosauria; order Squamata; family Elapidae; genus Laticauda; species Laticauda laticaudata. The sequence continues at coordinate 217,417 of BHFT01004174.1, forward strand.
TTTTGAGGTTATATCAAAATTTAAACTAATATTTCAGCAACTTTTAGATGTGAAGACTTTTATCCCCCAATCTGCAGGTACTTAAAACATTTGCATGTCTCAAGGCTGCCAATTTGAAAACCAGCGATTTAAACCCAGCCGATAAGATAACACCCAGGAGGAACCAAATCCGGTTTGCCGGTTTCAATCTCCCAGAAGGGATTCACAGACATTCGGCTTGGGAGCAGGGCCTACCTCCTCCAGAAGCCTCTGTTTGAGTTCGCGTTCCGTTTCAAGCTTCTGCTGCAGGCTCCGGGCGTTCATCTCCAGCATGGCGTGCTTCTTCTCCAAGTCATTCAGCTGGTGAGAAATGGAACTGGGTTCAACGGATGCAAGGCGTGAAACGCCAGTCTTTCCACGTCTACTTGCCTCTCTATCCCGCCTTCCTTTTAAAACCTCTGCACAGACAATCCTCGACTGACGACAATTCGTTTAGTGAACATCTGCCTCCCGCTTGGGAATACCCGTCCATTAAAGTGGTGGACCAAATCCCTGGTACCAAATTCCTTTGGAGCTATCTGGTCAGGATTCCGGCAGTTCCCCCAATTAAATCATGAATCTCAAGCCAAACTTCCAAAACTTCAAAGGGATTTATTGGGAGTAAATATGCCAGCACTGCCTGGGTGCAGCCGACTCTTGAGATACATTCATTGTCACCCTTGACCCTGGTGTTCCCCCACCCCCTGGATGTATCATAATTCATATTCTCCAATGGGACACATCCATAGCCAAGAATCATCAATCATGCTCTCCAGTTAGAATTTTGTGCGGCAGAAACTTCAGTCACCTAGTTATTATCTTTGAAAAACTATTTATGGAATGCACTTTTGGTTTCCAAGCTGCCGCACTGCTCCCCCCTCCCTTTCTGTTGGCAACTCTAAAAGGACCATAAAAATATTTTATGAATTGACAGTTTTAGATAAGGAAGAAGGTTCAAATCTTAATCTACCTTCTAGCTGAACTGTGTTCACTATGACCGCTGAAGATGAATGAATTTATGATGCTCTTAATGATTGGTTTACAGTGTTGCGAGTTTCCATGATCGGCTCACAACAATGTATGCTTTTCGAAGTTGTATTAAAAAAAAGAGTCCACTCCAAGCTGGGGTAGGCCCATGTGGAACTTGTTTCTGGGTAACCCTTTTATTTGCCAATGAAAGTTCTCTTCTCCTTTCCACTTATCAAATTTCTCTTTTCCTTTCCACTTATCAAAGTTCTGTTTTTTCCCCCCTACCTGTATCTGGCTTGCAGGCCAAATCAAAGGGCCCGAGCTTTCTGGGACAACATCACCCAATACAAGCAGGCCTCAACTTACAACTACAATTGAGGCTCAAATGTTTGTGGCTAAACAAGACAGTTGTTAAGTTAGTTTTGATGCATTTTGCCTCCTTCCCTGGCAAAGTTGTTATGTGAATCACTGCAGCTGCCACATAACCTCGGGACACCGCGACCATCATAAATATGAGTCAACTGACAAGCACCTGAAGTTTGATCTTGTGACTGCGGGGAGGCTGCAATGGTCATAAGTGTGAAAAAGTCACTTTTTTCCAGTGCCGCTGTTAACCTCAAGTGGTCACTAAACGTACAGTTGTAAGTTAAGGACCACCTGGATCGCATTTTCAGCGACTGACCTTGTCGGAGAGACTCTCAGCTTTAAGCTTTTGTTCCTTTAATGCTTGTTGGAGAGCCAAGATCTCCGCTTTATGTTCTTTAACCGCAAGCTCCACAACTTGGCGGGATTCCGTGATGCGCTGGTCGGCTCGCACCCTGCACAGAAGAGAATAAGCACTGGGTTTACGCCACTCATGGTCTACCTCCCTTCCAGGGTCCCCCAAAGGACGGAATCAATAGGAAAGGAGTCTTCAGAGAGCCAAGACCTTTCTGTTGAAGGCCAGAAGGCCATCATTCGACAGGTAGGTTGGTAGGTACATAGATACGATAGGTAGATCGATAGGTAGATAGATAGATAAATAGATAGATGATAGCTAGATGGATGATAGATAGATAGATAGATAGATAGATAGATAGGCAGATGACAGATGATAGACAGGATGGATGGATGACAGACAGATAGATATGATAGATAGATATATGATTGACAGGATGGATGGATGGATAGATAGGATGGATGATAGATAGACTGATAGATGGACAGATGATAAATAGACAGGATAGATGATAGAATGGAATCTCATCTGCCATCATCAGGCTTCTATATTGAGTTCGTCTCTGGGTCAGGCTATCACAGCCGTTTAGTTTTAAATTTGAGGCTAGCCTACTGTTGTGCCAGGATGTTTTTTTCTTCATCCTGATTGGTGGGACCCGTCTATATATAGTATATATATATATATATATTCATATGTTGTTTTTTAGAGCTTCATGGGTAAGCACACATGTAAGTACCGCGAAAGCTTAAAATATATATAATATATAATATATTTTTAAGCTCTCGCGGGTACTTACATTTGTGCTGTTTAGCTTCCTTCGGGTATTATCCCACGTATTGTAGTTCTGTTAAAGTTGTAGCAACGTTTCAGCAGAATCTCATCTGCCATCATCAGGCTTCTGTGTGGATGTGTGCTTTTAAAGCATTTTAGTGTTTTTAAAGCAATGATGTGGGATAATACCCGAAGGAAGCTGAACTGCATTCATATGTATATCTATGTACATATATATATGATATAGATAGATGAATAGACAGACAGACAGATAACCTTCATGGTTATTTTTTACGTGGACACACTGGCCCACTTTAAAAATGAAATACTGTTGCCTGCTCTCAAAAGTGTACATATGCAAAATACACACACAGAGACACACAGACAAACACATACATATATACACATTAATCAGTCCATCCTGAATATATAGCAGAAAGAGGAAACTTGAGAATTCACAAGGTTGATGCCGTACAGAACAAAACTGTGACCAAATCAGGATGTTCTGCATTTGGGTACCACAGAGCCCCCTCCTGAAAGGAAAAGAGCTCGTGAAGGGAATGTGTAGCGTCCCAAACAATCCTGGGGACACTGCTCAAGCAGGGCTTGCAATATGGCCATATCCTGAGTAGAAGGGAGCAAACTGCCAATCGTCTTTCCTGCCAGCCTCACCACTCTCTTGTACCGCCTTCCTGCCCGAAGTAGGAATGCTTCCTAACCAGACCGTCATGCCACATGACAGCAGGCTCTCCATCATCCCTCCATTAAAAAAAAAAAACATAGCGGTAAGTGGCAATTCGGTGCTTCTTCTTCCTAGGTTTCCATGCATCCTATCCACACCTGTTCGGCTGAGAGGGAACCAAGTTGGCACCGTGAGAATCCGGAAGGAAAACAAAGGCCAGATGGTGGCAGTGTGTGAGGGGTGGCTGGCAAACAGCCAATCTCTGTTCCCCGACGTCATGCTCTTGCATAAAGTTCTGTATATATAGCCTATGTGTGTTAATTAAGAGCCCAAGAATAAATTAGGTTTAGAAAGCGAGGCTGCAACAACCTGGCTTCCTGAAACTCTTAAAAACCTTCCCCACTGTCACCTGTCCATGTTTCCTTCTTGAAAAAGCAGCAGGAAAAAAATACTATGCTGTAAAGTTCACCCAGAGAATGGATATTTCATTTAAAATGGGGGTGGGTGGGTGTCAAATGTCCCCAAGAAAACAACCAATCTCAGAGAGCAGCAAGGACTTCACAGTCCTCCTCCTCCTCCTCTCAGCAAACCCCATCCCTTTCTACCACTGATGATGTTACCTAGCTGGATAACAAGACGTCTGCAAGAAAACCACCAAGCTCAGAGAGTAGCAGGGACTCCCCCTCCTCCCTGCAAACCACACTCCCTTCTACCACTGATGATGTTACCTGGCTGGGTGATGAAATGTCCCCAAGAAAACAACCAAGCTCAGAGAGCACCAGGGATTCCTCGTTCCAATCCTGGGGTACAGACATTTTCCTTTATTGAACTCACTGCCTTCCAGAGATTCCTGTGGATTCTAGCACCACCCCTGTTTTTCAACTCCTTCCTTTTTCACCGATTTACGTTCACCCCAAACCCAAGCCGAAGAGACCGTGTACCTGCTTTGCTTCTCTGTATCCAACATTCTCTGGAGTTCCCGCACTCGGCACTCAAACTGGGTCTTCTCATCTCCCAGAACACTTCTCCACGCCTCCCACTGGCGCTCCTTCTCCAAGAGCTCATCGTTCAGGGCCTCCAGATCCATCACTTGCTCCTCCAGCATGGTACAGGTGGTCTTTAAGGCCTCCATGGTCTAAAAATAAATCCCCAGCAGAGGGTTTTTTTTACCCCCCTGAAGTTCAGCTGAAGAGCATAATCATCATCTCCTTTAAAAAAAAAAACATAATCTCTTGCGGGATGGAGCCTTGGCAACTGAATGGAACGGAGTGTTTACTGGCCAGATGCCCTTCCTGTTGCCAGTACAGAGTTTTGTTCAGTAGATATCCTTGGGCCCAGAGAGAGAAAAATATCTGCCTCTACTAAAGCTCCTTTAGATTCCTTACAAAGAGGTTGTTAACATTTACTAAACCTCTTCAAGGAAAGAAGCGCATGATGGCATGGTTCTGGATGGTGCATGTTAGAAGGAGAGTGGAACAGCAGCATTAGAAGAATCTGAGGCAGGGCTTCCAAGGTCATAAAATGGGGAAGAATTAGCCTTATGCAATGGTTTATACCATCTGTGTCAGGTTTCCAACGATCACCCTAATTAAATACTGAGCCTCGAGCCAAACTTCAAAAAACTTCGAAGGATTTACTAGGAGCAACATGCTGGCATTGCTCTGTATGAAGCCAACTCTGGCATTACATTGTTTACATTCACCTGTGACCCTGTTTCCTCCCTCCTTCCTGGGTGTGTCATAATTTGATTTTCCAATTTAGCACATTCACGGGCTGGGTGTCATCAATCACATTCTCCAATTAAATATTTTCCCGGGCAAAAGCTTTGGTAGCTTAGTTACAATCATTTTAAGATAAGTGTTGGAATGTACTTCTGGTTTCAAACTGCCGCACTGCTCTTCCAGATTTCCTTCCTCCCCCCTCCCTCCCTCATTTATGGCAACTCTAAAACAGGCATAGGGATGCTTTATGAGTTGACAGCCTGTTCAATGATACGTATTGAAAAAGGACCAAGCCTTTTTCAATATGTATCTGCATTTAGTTAGTCAGGTGGTTGAACAAGAGTGTTCTGACCCAAACCCTTTTCCAATAAAACAAACACGAACCAAAGGGAACAGAAACCTTTTCATGAGTCTTACGAATCCCCGGTTAAAAAGGCTGCTGCAAACTAATTAACTTTGATAAGCACAAGCCTCGCCAAAGTTGTGCGAGACTCCCAAAAATCAGATAATATTTCACAACACAAGTGTCTTCAAATACCAGATTAAGATACAGTAATGTCCATGAGACTAAGTTTCAAAACGTTTTTGCTTCCTGCAAAGAACATTCGCTTCACACCTGGCTTTTATCTTCTTGAAGGGGGGGGGCATTATCTTGCAGCCTTACTCCTGAGTCGCCCGTGCTCTTTTAACTGCTCTTTTCTCCGAGCAATCCTCAGGAACGTCCTCATTGCTGCTGCCAGCCCCACAATCTCTGAAGGCAGCAATCCACTCCCTAATGGTCCTGGCCCTTCATCTGAGTCCTCGCCCTCCTCATCCATCCGCATCTGCTGCTGGTTAACCACAACAGAGAGTCTGCAACAACTGGCTTTTGTAAACTGAAATTGGAAGGACTTACTTGCTTTTGACTGGTGAGCTGCATCTCCCGTTCCGTTATCTCGCGACGGAGATGGTCAACCTCACTCCGCAACTGAACCACCTCGTTGTTTGCCCCCGAAGCTTCGTCTAATTGTTTGGAGAGGAAGAAGTTCTGGTTGTTCAGCTCAGCGTTATCCTCGGTCAGCTGGTTCAGCTGCTCTTCCAGATCCGTAATCACCTACACGAAAAGAACAACACGCCGGGAGAAGAAACAGAAAACAAATCTCAGAAACAGGCGGAGAACTTAAAGCCGACGAGTCTTCCGACAGGCAACTTCCAAACTTCCTCAAATGGCATTCTGGAAGTTTATCATGCAGCCTTGCAAAAAAAAAAAAAAATTGCACATGCTTAATTAGCCCGGGGTTGAAGCTAAACCCATATACTGGGTTGAAGATCTGCTGTCCTTTGATCGTTTTGTGTAAGATACACCTCGATGTAAAAGGTTTACTTTTCATGCTACGATCTCGATTGGAAGAATGCAAGAGCAACGCGCAATTGGCAGCCAGCGGTTGCCTGGCCAGATCTGCAGATGTTCAAATGATGGTATAAAACAAATCGATTTATCTTCCCCAACCTGTTATCCTCATTGCGGACCACAGATGCTAACTTCCGTAAGAGGGACACCGATGACTTGTACAGAGGCCTTGGAAGAGAGGCAGATTACCTGTTAGGTAACTCTTTTGAGATTACTTCAACAAGAGAGAAAAACCAGAGTGTTGTGGCCTGTCAGTCGCTGGCACCTCCAGCAGCCAAATCTGAGAAGGTGCCAGCATCAAGGCAACCTGAGAGCTCTCAGGGGGAAGAGAGAATGGAGCTGGCAGAAAGAGAGAGACGGAAGCGGAGCCTGGGCCGTCCGTCAGCACTCAGATGGAGAGTCAACAGCCCCCAGGTATGGAGGTGGCTGCTGAGGAAGAGGAGGAATAGCTGGGTCCAGTGCCTGATGTATGGATTCTCAGAAGGCAGAGGAGAGGAAAGCAGTGGAAATTTATGGGCCGGTCCTTGGGACAGAAGAGCCACCACTGCTAGTAAAGCCCCACCTTAGCTCTGGGGATGAAAGGCAGGGGACAGAGATGAATAGATGTGACAGACAACTATTCATCTCCTTGCCGGACAGACTTGTTAGCCTGTGGTGAGAAACTTTTGTGCTGGGGCTGCCGGCACTCCTAATAAAGGAATCTTTGAGTTAACTTCAGGGGGTTTGTCGTGTTTGGGGAGCTGGGTCAGAACATAGGGTGATGCCAACAGCTAACTGGCCTCCCTCTGCCATTTAGGGTTCGGTGGTCAATGAAAAACCTCAGGGTGAAATATGACGAGCACCTGCCATTCTATTCACATACATTTTAGAGAGGCAAAGCTAATATAAGCGCGTCAGTGAGAGGCACACAAGCGACAAGGCTTTTACGAAGCAAAGAAATCTGGGGTCCATTGAAGCAGAATGGGAGTGAAGATGAGCCCCTTTGGCCCACCCCAGATGTTTCGAATGCTGCTGGATAGACCGCTGGTCAGAAAATGGGAGGAAAACGAGTGGACGAAGACATGCTGCGCGGCTGAAGCACAAGCCCCCATAATTTTGGAAGGGCTTCCAGACCATGCTTGACCAGGCCAACTAATGACAAAACCGCTTTCTCAAAAATTGTCCTAATGCACACAACTTGCACTCATGGTTGTGAGTCCCCAACCAATGGTCGGTCTTCATTTTCTTCCCGGCAACCGAGGAAGAATCGATGGGAGGAATAAAGCAACGTGAATAAGAACAAGGCAAATGTCACACAGCAATTCAAAAACATCCTGAGCATGTGGCTCCCATGCTGAGATATTGCCCACCAAAGAGCATCTTCTCCTGATTCATTGTATCTGGAAGGCTCCATACTCGGAAACAGTTCCATTTTCTTTGTTTGGCTGCATGGGGAGGGGGACAGGATGGGAGGGGAGGAGCTATTTCTCATTCTTGGATAAATATGTAAAGCTAACAAGCGTCTCCTAGCAGGTGGTTGGAGTAAATATGGACCACAAGGGAACACCTTCAAGCTTGAAGTTCTCAGAACTTCCTCGTCCATTTGAACTGAGGGATCTGTGAAAGCACCAGAAAGAGCTGCAGGATCTGGGATATGACAAAAGAGGTCCCTTGCTCAAGGAACCATCTGTTTTTAATGCACTGGGGAAAAACTTTTCAGGTTAGAATCCAGAAAGACAAAAAAGTACTCGCTCCAAGTTTTTCTCTTCTGTTTCCTTTTCAGAAGATGTAATCAACATTTATGGTAGCTCCCCCCCTCCTCCTACTCTTCCCAGATTCACAATTATTGCCAATATCTTGAAATTTATCAGATGGGTAGACTGAAAATGTTTCCCACCTGGATGTTGGCAATTGATTTAGAATAGAATAGAATAGAATAGAAAAGATAGAATAGAATAACAGTAGAATGGAATGGAATGGAATAGAATAGAATAGAGAAGATAGAATAGAATAGAATAACGGTAGAATGGAATGGAATGGAGGAGAGAATAGAGAAGAGAAGAGAAGAGAAGAGAAGAGAAGAGAAGAGAAGAGAAGAGAAGAGAAGAGAAGAGAAGAGANAAGGCAAGTTGTTCCACTGGTTAATTGTCCTCACCATAAGGAAATTCCTCCTTAGTTCTAGGTTGCTTCTCTCCCTGATTCAGTTTCCATCCGTTGCTTCTTCTCCTGCCTTCAGGTGCTTTGGAGAATAGCTTGACTCCCTCTTCTTTGGGGCAGCCCCTGAGATATTGGAACACTGCTATCATGTCTCCCCTAGTCCTTCTTTTCATTAAACCAGTTCCTGCAACCCTTCTTCCTATGTTTTAGCCTCCAGTCCCCTAATCATCTTGGTTGCTTTTCTCTGCACTATTTCTAGAGTCTCAACAACTTTTTTACATCATGACAACCAAAACTGAATGCAGTTTACAGATTGACATCATAATTCTGAAATAAGTACTATAAGTAAATAAGTAAATAAAATAACATTGAAATGTGGCTAACACAGATTTGTGATTCCCCCCCCCCAAGTATTCCTTGTTTAAATCCACTGGTCCATCTGAACAAGGATCCAGGTATGACTAAACGCTATGAGTAGTTTCTCGTATCGGTTGGAAATGGACCATGTCTGCAAAAGAATTTAACACCTGACATATTTGAATTTCAATTTACTAGTGAAGCAGACTGCGGATGCGAGGACATAAATAAGAAAATAGTTTCACACACCCCCTTCCCATGCTGCAGGTTAGTTATAAAACTTGATACAACACTCAAGGTTACCTTGGTAACTTAGATAGGTGGATAGACCAATTGGTAGTTATGTAATCATTACAAAAAATACTTTTGCTTATAACTTCAGATACATGTGAAGAGCACGTGCTGAGGAGCAGGGGCCAGAGGCAAAAGCAGGAATATACAGAATTATTATCATCCTATTGATGAGTTCTGACCAAGGCTTCCGAGACCGTAATTAAGCACACACTTAGTCCAAGCAACTCTTGTTTTATTTCAACGCTGGGAATTATGTTCATTCCTAGCATGTAAACTGTCCCTTGAGATAAGCACCCACCTTTCTCTCCTTTCAATTGCTGCCAACAACTAAAGCGCCAAATGAACTGTAAAAAAACCAACTGAAGTACAAAGTCCACACAGAGCTTCAAGGATTAATCCGAACAGAATGAATGACTTTGCTTCCTGCAAAGGTTTCTTTACCTTTGTCTGTCCTCTATCCCTTAGGGGAGGGCCAATCACCTCCTAGGCTTACTCCTGAGTTGCCCCTTTTGTTTCAGCTGCTCTCGCCTTTTAGCGGCACTGGGAACAGGTTTGCCTGGTTCCCTCTGCCTCCCACCCTTCTTTGGAGTAAAAAAAAAATTGTGAGGCTTCTAAGCTCTTATTGGGATAAAATTTCACGAGAGTGTTTGTTTTTGAGAGGTTTAGCTAGCCTTCCAACTTTTCAGTTGTACTTGGATAATTTTTGGAACATCAAAACAAGCCCAAGAAACACTTGTGTATTTGTGTCTTTCTGCTCCTGCTTGATTACACTGTTGAACCCACAAATGCTAGACAGAAACACATCTCCAAAAACCGTATGTGACATCCCATATTTCTCCCCACCACACACACAATAATATGCAGGAGAAACTATGGCCAGCTGCTGGTTAAATGCAAAAATTCAGGTTTGAAGATTCACACCAAATGGGTGACCGGCAACTAGAAGAACAACATGGAGGCCGCTACTCCAAACCTCGTCTCCTGTATAGGTAGTTTTCGGCTTACAACCCATTGTATAGCACTGTGTAAAGTTACCACCGACCTGATAAAAGGGGACTTGTGACCCGGTTTTGAAAATCTAATGGGTAAGCCCCTTTTACGGACACAGGAGTGAAATTTGGGCACTGAGCAACACGGTTGCATGCAACGGTCACTTCATTCTGGTTTATGACTGTTTTTGCCAAAAATTGGCACCTGGTTTTTCACCAAAACTGTACCCAAAGTGAGCCACTGATTTGTTTAACAACTTGTTGAAAATTGGCACTTATTTCTGGTTTTTCGGCAAAAACGTGCCCATAGTAAACCACTAATTTTCTTCCTGACTGTAGCAAAAAAGTCAAAATATTTATGACAGTTACAACCTGTGACCGTAATGGGCAAGTTCCCTTAAGGTTGTATGTTAAAGGGCTGCCTGTAATTGCTCTCTGCCTTGACATCACCACAAGAAGCAAATGTTTAAAGGAGAAAAAGAAATCTTGTCCCTTAACAGGAAAGCCACCTTTTGAATTCACCCAAAAGCGATTTTTGTTCAGAAATCCACTATCGCAAGCCAAAGGGATTGCATTTTAAGCCTTCACCCCAAGCGCCTGATCTTTTAGGAGGAACGCAGAAGGAACTGCTGAAATGTTCTCTTCTGAGCTTCTGGAGGCTAATGCTGACATTGCTGTACTGAAAGCTATCCACATGCTCCTTACGTACCAAGACGGATGAGACATTTAGGAGTGTTTTTAAACAAAAAACAAAAAAACCCTGAACTTAGTAAATAGCTATTCATCTCTGGCAAAGAAACATTTCCTACACGAGTTAAGAGAACAAGGCAGGTTCTTTTCTTTGGCCAGAAACAATGGTGGGATTCAACCGGTTTGGACCGGTTCGGGCAAAGTTTGCGTTCACCCAATCTGTTCTTACAACCGGTTGAATCCCATCCCTGGCCAGAAACTTTGATCAGAATAAAAGAGTTGGAAGAATTTCACAAGAAGAGTTCCCTGCTCCTCTACTCGTTGCAGAATACCTTATGCCACCAGACTTGAAACTCGAGACCTAGAAAACCTAGAACTACGCCACCTCCGGTCTGATCTAAATATATCAAATCATACAGTGCAATGTCTTACCTGCAAATGAATACTTCAGCTTTAATCATAACAATACAAGAGCAAACAATAGATACAAACTCAAGGTTAACCACACCAAACTTGATTGCAGGAAATACGACTTCAGCAAGAACAGAGTGGTCAATGTCTGGAATCCTCTACCTGCCTCTGTGGTTTCTTCCCCAAACCCCAAAAACATTTAATCTCAGACTGTCTACTATTGACCTCACCCCTTTCCTAAGAGGTCTGTAGGGAGCGTGCATAAGCGCACCAACGTGCCTACCGTCCCTGTCCTATTGTTTCTTTTTATTTTTCTTGTATGTACCCATTTCAAGTATTCATAACTATGTATATACTTATACCTGTATCTTGTAAGCGACTGACAAATCAAAAAATACTAAAATATTAATACCTTGGAAGTCTTCTAATCCAACCCCCCCTCCTCCCGCCCAGCTATAGAAGGAAACCCTACCATTCTGGGCAATTGTTTCTTTTAAAAATATATATATATATGTATCCATGTATTGATAACTATGTTTTTACTTATACCTATTATCTTGTAAGCAATGGACAAACCAAATAAATAAATAAATAAACAAAAACAAATAGTCACTCAATCTTTTCTTAAAAACTTCCAGAGTTGGAGCACCCACAACCTTGGGAGACAAGTTGTTCTACTGATGAATTGTTCTCACTGCCACGACCCAGAGGCCCCAGCTTATTTCAAATCGGTAGTGTTCGACTTACATTCCCAATTGAGCCCAACGTTTCTGCTGCTAAGCGAGACAAGTTGTTAAGTGAGTTTTGCGCCATTTTACAATCTTCCTTGCTACGGCTGTTGAGCGAATCCCTGCGGTTGTTAAGTTAGTCACAATGGTTGTAAAGTGATTCCAACTTCCCCGTTGACTTTGCTTGTCAGAAGGTTGCAAAAGGGGATCACGTGACCTCCTTGAGGATGCTGTGACTGTCATAAATATGAATCAATTGTGTCTTAATATTGATCACATGACCACAAGGATACTACATTGTCGTTAGGGTGAATGGTCATGTCTCTTTTTTCATGCGACTATAACTTTTAACAGTCACTAAACCTATTGTTGTAAGTTGAGGATTACCTGTATAAGTCTCTACAAGGAACAAACAGAACATCGATATACCTAATGTCTATCAGGTAATACCACTGTATAAAGCCTTAGTAAGAGTCCTGAATCTAGAGTCCTGAATCCAGTTTTGGTCACCACACTACAAAAAAGATGTTGAGACTCTAGAAAAAGTACAGAGAAGAACAACCAGGATGATTAGGGGACTGGAAGCTAAGACGTATGAAGAGCGGTTGCATGAACTGGGCTTGGCTACTCTAGTAAAGAGAAGGACCAAGGAAGACAGGAGAGCATCTTCCAATATTTGAGGGGCTGCCACAGAGAGGAGGAGGGGGTCAAGCTATTTTCCAAAGCCCCCGAAGGCCAGACAAGGACAACGGATAGAAACTGAACAAGGAGAGATTCACCCTGGAAATAAGAAAGAATTTTCTGACAGAGAGATCAACCGATCCGTGGAACAGTAGTTGCCTTCAGAAGTTGTAGGAGCTTCATCACTGGAGACTTTCAAGAGAGATTGGACTACCATCTGTCAGAAATGGTGTAGGGTCTCCTGCTTGGGCAAGGGGTTGGACTAGATTACCCAAAAGGTCCCTTCCAACTCTGATTATCTGTTATCTGTTTGTACACTGTGACAGTTCCACCATCCGTTGTTCACTTGTTCATTCCTATCAGAAGCATCACAATTAAAATAAGGCATGCTATGTCATATAAAATTAAAAATATAAAATACAAGATTAAAGCATGTACATTTTTTTTCCTTCTTCTAAATCCAGCCCTTAGAATAGCTGATTTGTACATCGGCTGTTCAAAGAGCGGGAAGAAGAAGAAACAAAAACCACAAAATTAAAATCTGAAGGATGAGGGCCTTTTTCCAATTCAACTCATGCGGTGCTGCCTTATGCTTTCTTTGCTCCCTGGTGTAAAAGAGGTGTAAAAGATTTAAGACGCTGCAGGGTTTCTGAAACGAATTCGGTGGAAGAGGCAAAACAGACAGGCAGAAACCAATGGAGGAGAAGGTTCAGGCAGGAGAATCTCCTCCCCCCCCCAAAAAAAAAATATGAAAGAAACTTTATTTTCCTTGATCTTTGGGCAGGTGGGCTGTGCCTTACTTGGAGAACAAGATAGAGTTTGAGAGATCTAATGCAAAACGCTGCTTCTATCTATATATACAACACAATCATGTTTTCATGAATCACATCCCAGCATCTTACGAGCCATAAATACCCTTGGCTGCCCATGTTTAGCATAATATTTTCAGCTAAGAATAACAGCAGGCGCCTCCACCTCCTGTTCTCTGCTAAGAAATATAACCAGGAGAGCAAAAATTGTCCTGTCGAGGCACCAAGCAACTCAGTTGCAGCAATAAAAGCAGTAGCGAAGGTTTAATGAAAAAAGACTTTTAAAATTTCCCAGGAAAACAAACACCATTTCAGTGAACGGTGCCCAACCAGATCAACCTTTTGATTGAAGAAAGCACCGAGATCAAAGGCACGCCGGAAAAAAAAACCTGTTCAAACTTGGGTCAATGATTTTGCCGTAACCGATATTTTAGCTCTCCAGATTTAACTTCGTTAAGCATCTTACAGCTTCCCCCGAGCTATTTCTGAATTTAGCAGCCGGTCTGCAGCCTGGATATTAATACACTACAGAAAGAGGCATGGGGTTTAACAGATTAACAGAGTTGGGAGGGATCTTGTAGGTCATCTAGTCCAACCTCCTGCCCAAGCAGGAGACCCTACACCATTTCTGACAGATGGCAGTCCAATCTCTTCCCTGAAAGCTTCCAGTGATGAAGCTCCCACAACTTCTGAAGGCAACTTCTGTTCCATGGGTTGATTGTTCTCCCTGTCAGAAAGTTTCTCTTTATTTCCAGGTTGAATCTCTCCTTGTTCAATTTCCACCCATTATTCCTTCTCTGGCCCTCGAAAATAGCTTGACCCCCTCCTCCTCCCTGTGGCAGCCCCTCAAATATTGGAATATTGCTATCATGTAACCCCTTAGTCCTTCTTTTCATCAGACTAGACATCCCCAATTCCAGCAACCGATTTTTATATGTTTTAGCCTCCAGTCCTCTCATCCTCTTTGTTGCTTTTCTCTGCACTCTTTCTAGAGCCTCAACATTTTTTTTTACATCGTGGTGACCAAAACTGCATGCAATATTCCAAATGTGGCTTTCTTACAAAGGCATTATCAAGTGGCATTAACACTTCATGTGATCTCGATTCTCTTCCTCGAAACGTCAACAACAGATTTGTGATTTGGCATCAGTTTGGGGAGGCCCAAGCTTTGCCATGAATTCTTGGGCCTTGTTCTTTTCCAGGAACTTACTTTTAAGAAGTTTAAAAACAGCAAGTGGGAAGAGGAATGACTTCTTCAGAAAGCAATAGGACGTCATCGGTTCTTACCACCACCAAAAGGACCCATGCCAGCTTTGGAAGCACGCACAACTCTTGTCTTAAAAATTGCATGCATTTTTTTATTTTTAAAGTTTTCTGCCCCACTTCAAAAATCTACCAGCAGCCAGTGGGCATTTTTGGAGAATATCAGCTTCCCTTGCCCCACGTGTGTGTGTGTGTGTGTCTTGTAGGGGTGGGCTGCTGGGGGCTTGCAGGAGTTCAAGGACATCCCCTAGCTAAGATTTTCTGCAATTCAAAGAACCCCCAGTTGGCTCCTGGTTGGCCCCGTCACCCCTTCCCTCCCCGGAGTCCACACGTGGTCCATTTTGGATGCAGGTTAAATGCAGGGCCCGCCTGGAGGCTCGTGGAGGGCAAAAAACGGGCCTCCCAGAAGTTTGGGAAGGCTGGAAATGGGCCCATTTCCGGCTTCCAGAGAGCCTCTGGAGCCCAAGGAAGGCCGCTTTCATCTTCCCGGAGGCTCAAGGAAAGCCTCCGGAGTCCAGAGAAGGAAATAAACACCCCCGTCCCGCTGTGATGCAGGAGGCCGACTAGGCTACACCCACCATGGCCACGCTCACCCAGCCACCAGGCAAAGAGCCCGTTGCTAATTTTTTTTTAAGCCCACCCCTCTGTACGTGTGTGTGTGTGTGTATGTGTGTCTCACTGCAAAACCCTTTTTTCGAGGACCCTCCGTTCGTTTCGTGGGCACGTGTTCTCGCATGCAAGTTGCATCCTTGGACAGCGTTGGAGAGATGGCGAGGGGGCTCGCTCAAGATGCCGCCAGCAGCCAAAGGAAAAGTGGAGACGAGCATTTGCATGCATGATTTGGGGGGAGGGGGAGGAGAGAAACCTAAGGGTGGCTCGGCGTGTTTTTTTTTCCCCCATCCAAGGGGAACCTGCAGCAAAGAAAAGGCGAGGCAGCCGTGCATGCAGCCATTCCCCCTGCTTGCAGCGAAAGGCAACACTTTGTGTCGCCATCCCAAAAGCGACGGTCACGAAAAGGCTCCTCCCTTACGAGAAGGATGGAAGGTTGCTGGGCTCCCAGTTTAATCTGCAGGGTGAGGGAGTATTGTCTGAGCGATGGCGAGGCCTGGTTGGATGCCCGAGGGTTCGGGTACAAGGTACTTCCCACCATTCTGGAAATGTCATGTTATCCCCATCGTTTGTGGCAGCTGCTTAAACCATTCTTATTAGCTGCACTGAAATGAGATTTTTTTTTCCCTTCCTTCCAATTGTTTTCGCCATGGTTTTGTTTTTGTTTTGTTTTTTGAAGTGGCCAAGGCCAGATTGAAAGCTTCCAAAGCTCCAGAGAGAAGATTATTGATATACTTTTTCCTGGAGATTCTCAAATTAACAATTCAGATCAGTCTCGGTTCTGCTAGCTCGGGGGAAGCCAAAGACTCCCTTTCTAGAAGCCTTCATCTTTCCAAGGAGCAGACAAAACACAGTGTGTGGACCGTTTCCTTCCTCATCCTCTTGATTTCAAAATAATTCAAGGATCTGGGTTGAATACTCACTGTGCAGCTATTACGAAGGGCTTCAAATTTACGCTGGATTTCATCTCTATGTGCCTAGAGGAGGTAAGAATTTGATCATCAATGTTTGCACACATCAGAGGCAGCATCCAACAGCTGTTGCTAAATGAACCACAGAACAATTTACCAGCAAGCAAAGTTTAGGGAGGGAAGATCCTACAAGGTTGTTAGTCCTGGCTGGGCAAAACAACAACCACAGCCACCCAGAGGTGTCAGCCTCAGGTATCTTCTGCACCTGGAAGCTGAAGCTTCAACCATATCTAAAGGCCTAAGGAGATTCTCAGTCTTCCAAGTCATGGTTGTCTCCAAAGGTGCTAATTT
Source organism: Laticauda laticaudata (assembly GCA_004320025.1). Lineage (NCBI taxonomy): Eukaryota > Metazoa > Chordata > Lepidosauria > Squamata > Elapidae > Laticauda > Laticauda laticaudata. Next base: position 233,915 of record BHFT01004174.1, read on the forward strand.
CAAAAACAACTGGACTTTCTTTGTTTTTCCTCAGAGACGTTTCGTTTCTCATCTGAGAAGCTTCTTCGGTTCTGACTAAATGGAGGTTAGAAGGATTGATATCCTATGCAGTTCCTCTGGTGGTCAACGATTAACAGTCATGAACAAGTCGATTCAATATTAACCCCCAGATGCCTGCAAAGGAATATAAATCCTTCCATTCCCCACCGTTCCATCAGAACTGAAGCAGCTTCCTGAAGCGAAACAACTTCAAGGGAAAACCAAGAAAGTCCAGTTGTCTTTGGGAACAGGAGCAGCTTCTCGGATAAGTGAAACGTCTTTAAGGAAAAGTCCAGCTGCCTTTTGAAAAAGCCCCTTTGGGACTTCACTCACATGTATGACGTGGTGGCAAAAACCACACATGAAACGGAAGGTTGGTGCTGTGAAATAACCAAGTTATATACTTGCCTGTCCAAACAGAGCTTGGGGGAGGAGGGGAATCAAACAAGTCATCAGCCTAGAATTGTTATGTTCCCACAAACAGTTTAAGTCCATCCCCTCTGAACTTAGACTTAGTTCATTCTGTTAATTCTTATCTAGCACCCATTTAGTGCTGAACGTTAGTTGTCCAGATTCTTGTGTGTAGACGCGAGCAATAAATCTTCTCAACTGCAACTTAAGTACAATCTTGATTCTTTGTGCCTGATGACACTCAGTTCATTTGCAGAGGCTGTTGCAATCTTGTTCCACAAACGAAAGTTAGAGAAAAAGGCCTACAACAAAGTATTACACATCCTTGTCTGGTGAAGAACCCATTTTAGGGGGGAAAGGGGAGGAACGGAGGTCGTTGAGGGATGGGATTTTCCTGAGCTTGGTTTTTTTGCATCTGGAAACGAAAGGATCGAACACGTAGTCCTTGACTTATAATCAATTGATTGAACCCAACGTTCCTGCTGTGGAGTGAGACATTGGTTAGGTGAGGTTTTTTGCTCCATTTTATCACTTTTCTTGCCACCGTTGTTAAGTGAATCACTTCTTAAGGGACCCCTCTTGGAAGGGAACACAGTAACAGCCATAAATATGAGTTGTCGCCAAGCACCTGAAATTTGATCACGTGGGGACGCCACAAAGATCGTACGGGTGAAAAATGATCATAAGTCACTCTTCCCCCACGTGCCGTTATAACTTTGAGTGAACTGTTATAAGTCGAGGACCACCTGTATTATTGGGGCAACCTGCTCGTGAAAAATCAAGCACTGGAAATGCCTACAGAAAGATTTATCAGGCGTCCTAATCTTTCGCCAAGGAAGCATCTCTTCCCACAACCAATGTTTCCTGGGGATAAAGGGAAAGTACAAGAGACACCAAAAGACATGAGAGCTTTCAGTTTACAGAATTTTTTTTAGCAAAACCTATGTTATTATTTTTTCACAAGCGAAGTGTGACTTCAACACTCAACCTCCAGCCCCCAGGTCCTTCTCCAATCTTAGCCTAGAAGTTTAGTAAGTTTTTGGGCTCACTGGTTTTTTCCCCTCCTGCATTTCAGCCATCTGTCCTGAATCCAAGAAAGCAAAAACTGTTTGGGCTCATTGAAGAAGACCAACTAGAAAAGGGGGGGGCTTCCTTGCCCCTAACCAGCTTCAGGGGGAGGGCTGAGACAAGGTCATGCCAGCCAAGTAGGAAGATCAGCAGTAGTGGAGATGGAAATGGCTACTTTTGGCAGGGAAAACACTGCCCGTCAATGTATGATTTGACAGCTAAGTCAACCAATTTTTGGAATTATTGGATTAGAAATTAAGTCCTGCTTCCAAAGGTTCCACAGGTGTGAAAGGATGCTTGAAGGAAGGAAAACGGACCTCTGCTGAAAAGGATTGCGTAGAGGAGCAACAGACAACTTGTACAAGGATGCAACAAACCAACAGATGTGGATTATGGCACATACCCAACCCAGTTCATCATTGCTATGTGGGCAATTTATACCCACTGAATTTGAAAGCTAACAGCATCACAACCTATTCGAGCGTGGCAAACTGTTCATCTCTATGGACATCTCTTAATATTTGATTATGACACCAACTCAGATGTATACAAAATCATTTGCTCAACATATTCAGTGTCAGAGGACTCCAGGTGTTCTCCAACCTGATGCTCTCCAGACAAGCCAGAATCACAAAATCCCAGATTCTTCTGGCTGGTCCGTGCAACCATCTCTCATGCTGGCTGGAAATTTTATGGGGTGGTAGTTCCAACCACTTTGGAGAGCATCAGGCTGAGAAAGGCTACAAAAGTGCAGCTAGCGGGGAATTCTCCAGACCTTCGGAAACAAGATGATTTGCAAAGCAATTACACTGTGTTTTATATAAAAATCACAATACAGTGCAGCAGAATGCTATCCAAACTAATTGGCTCTAAAGAATGCCACACTTTGGCATGGCCAAATGCTGAGCGGTGTCACTTACAAACCCAAGCTTCATGACATCCATGACTTCTGAGTTTCCTACATGGGAGGTGGAATTCCCAAACTGAAAGAGCATGTCTCTACTCCAGTTCTGCTAAGCCCACAAAATAGATAGCACGAAGATCCTTTGAGAGAAGACTGGTATATGCAGTAGTGGGCTACTGCTGGTTCAAACTGGTTCTAGCGAACTGGTAGTTCCAATGATCAGCTGACCCCAAGCTATTCTGTCCTGTATTTCCATCTTTCTTAACTCAGCTGATTCGCACAGCACAGTGGATTTCCATGTCTAAGCTGTTTTACTCACTGGGGGCTTCCCTAGAAGTTCAGTGTGATGCCCCTGTCAGAGTCTGAATCCGAGGAAGAAGACAAACAGCTGACAGGGAATGGGAGTAGGGCTCTGTTGGCTGTGGAGGAAACTGGGGAAGGGCAAAGTCGGCTGGGCAGAGCAGGGAAGAGGTAGAACAAGGGAGAAGGAGTTCAGAGGAAGACCCAGGCCCACCCCGTCTTCATCCGAGGGCACACAGGGAGAAACAGAGAAGGGAGCAACATGGGTTGTGTGGCTTACAGGGGAGGAAAGGGCCCTGATTCCCTTCATTAGCCACACCTGGGAAGAGTTTAAAAGAGATGCAAGCTCAGTGCAGCATCTGTTGGGAACAAACATGAGTTGACTTTGCTTATCTATCTGCATCTTCCCAACCGTGTGGAACTATTTCCGTGCCTTCAAGTGTGAAAGTCCTTCTCCTGCCCTGCCAGACTAATTACCTTATTTTGCCTTGATTGGACTTATAGTTAGTTTTTGTTGATCATGTTTTGGACTTGGCTGTTCCTGGGAGTTTTTCTCCAACCCAGCAGGTAACCAGGACATTGGGGACAAAGTTGGAGCTAATAAAGGGACTCCTACTGATTATCTGGCTGTGTTGCTTTTGTGCCACACCCCTTTGGGTCGTCACAGTAAGCTTTATAGGTTCATATTGGTGTCTTTTGAATGAAGCATGCGTGCTCACAGAACCGGTTGTTAAACTGGTTACAGCCTACCACTGGGTATATGTGTATCTGGATGGTCATTCTCTTCCACCACACTTGCAACTTCAGGAGGGACACACATGGGAGGAAGGTGGGAGGAAGGGGACATCTGCCCAGATAGCCAGATCAACCAAATCAACTCCGGCAATCAATGGGGTGACGGATGTGGCAGCCAGATCGCCCTGTCGTTCTACAGAAGTCCTCTCCTGAACATTTCAAGCTCCATCTAGCAGCTCAAAGGCAGAAACTGAGTCCCTTGTGGGAAGGAGACAACGGTGTTTTTGCTTTTGGGAACTTTGTAGGTCCACAATTCTATCATTTCACGTCATTTCCCTAGATCCCCCAAAACATCCTTGGAAACAGCTGCTTCAGCCAGAAGCAGAACCCAGCCACAGTATCACTCTCCACCTTGGCCAGACCGAATGAAAAACAATCCAATTTCTGAGAAGCCATTTTGATCCATCAGAAGTTAGAAAGAAAATTGAAATAGGGAAAGCACCAGATCAGATGGATTTCCAGGTTTTATGTTATAAAAGTTTTAGAAATCAAATGGAATTCCGTTTTTTAAAAATGCAATGAATGCTGTTAGCCAAGGGTCTGCCAGGCCAGATTCATGGCAAAAAGGACAATACTATTGCTTTATTATCAAAAGAAGGACCACATTTGACCTCTGACAAGAATTAAAGGCTGTTCTCATTATTGACCGATTGAGTATAAATCTTTGACAAGACTGGCTGATAATAATACATAATAATACTCAATATTTTTATATATAATTTTCAATTATTTATCTGGCCCAAGTGCAGATTCATATGCTGATCAAGCAGTATTCAGATGAGCTTTCTTTCAAGAACTTAGTTTCTCACTTTCTATTATTTCCTACTTTCCATGTATGTTGTATTTCCACTTCATTCTTTGTTCAAATCTGGAGCCATAAAATAAAACCAATCCCCTACCCTTAAAAAAAGAAAAAAAAAAGTGGCTGAAAGAGTTAAAAAAATGTTAAAGAGAATTTTATCCATGATGATGTTGACCAATTTGGATTTCTACCCAGAAGACCATGAAAGGATAATGTTCTGGACATAGAATATTTTCAACATCATAATGAAAAACAAGTCACACTGATTTTTTTAGATGCAGAAAATAGGGCAGCATGGAAAAAGGAGGTTGCTAAAACTCCATAAACATCGTATTTATGCAAAATGAGGGTATTTTCTTCAAAAAAATTGTCCAAGGAACTAAATTAAAGCAACTTACCTGTAAATTACTGTAGCCTTTTCCCCTGCCTATCAATGTTAGCAAACTTTCACAAAAAAGAGGCAGAGAGCTTATTAAGTTCAGGTAGTCCTCGGCTTACAACCACAATAGAGCCCAAAATTTCAGTTGCTAAGTGAGACATTGGTTAAGTGAATTCTGCTCCGTTTTACGACCTTTTTTGCCACAATTGTTAAGTGAATCGCTGCAGTTGTTAAGTCAGTAAGACGATTGTTCTGTGAAACTGGCTTTGCTTGTCTGGGGGTTGCATGACCTCCTGGGACACTGCGACCGTCATAAATATGAGTCAGTTAACAAGCATCTGAATTTTGACCAACGGTCTATGGGGGTGCCGCAACAATCGTGTGAAAAACAGTTGCTTTTTTCTGGAGCCGTCGTAACTTCCAACAGTCCCTAAATGAACTGTCGTAAGTCAAGGACTACCTGTAATGCATTTGAGGTAAGGATATATCCCTGTAGGGAATCTTTCCAAGGGAAGAGCTCCATTGTGGTTATTAGGGCTATGCTTTGACTTTACAGACAATTTAAGATGTCACAGAAAACTGAGTCAGAATGAGAGAGTTCTGTGCATAAGAGAACTCGCATCCTGCAATCCCAAAGTAGTATTCATAGAAAGCAGTAGGGGGACATGACCCCCATCAATTGTAAAAGGTGGGCTGGGGTGAAAACATAACATATCTGGGTTGCATTTCAAAATCAGAGTGAGATTACGATAGGATTTGAGGAGGACTTTCAGCCATAGGCACTTCTGAACATCAGAGGAGGAAGAGGAGGCATGGAATCAGAATCAGCATCAAGGGCAATCTGAGAGCTCCGAGGGAAAAGAAGAGGGAATGGATCTGGCAGAGAGAGAGAGAGAGAGACAGAGGCGGAGCCTGGGCCGTCCGTCAGCCTTCAGATGGAGAATCAACAGCCCCCTAAGTCTGGAGATGGCTGATGAGGAAGAGGAGGAACAGCTGGGTACAGTGCCTGACGCGCAGATGCACAGAAGGCAGAGGAGAGGAGAGCAGTGGAAATCTATGGGCCGGTCCTTGGGGTGGAAGAGCCAGGTCTGGAGGCTGATGAGGAAGGAGAGGAACAGCCAGGTCCAGTGCCTGACGCACGGATGCACAGAGGAGAGGAGAGCAGTGGACATCTATGGGCCGGTCCTTGGGACAGAAGAGCCACCACTGCTAGCGAGGCCCCACCCTAGCTCTGGGGATAAAAGGCAGGGGGCGGAGATGAATAGATGTGGCAGACAACTATTCATCTCCTGGACGATCTGCCTTGCCAGCCTGAGAGAGAAACATTTTGCCAGGGCTGTTGGCACTCCTAATAAAGGAATCATTGATTCAACTGGGTTTGTCATGCTTGGGGAGCTGGGTCAGAACACCCTGCTCTAGGACCAAGGTTATCCTTGGTTCAGGATCCAAGGTCTTCCAAGGGCTGTTTGAGCTATGCACGTATGTATACCGGCCTACCGTTTGCAATCTTTGCAAGCAATGTTAATTCCCACCACAAACATGACATCAACATAAGAGAATCTTTGTAGCTCAGGGCTGAACGGTGGGGTCCTTGGGGGTCGCTGAGTTTGGTAGTTTTCTTGCAGATGTTTCGTTACCCAACTAGGTAACCTCATCAGGTCTAGATGGGAGTGGGGTTTGCACTGATATTGTCACCTAGTTGGGTGTCATGCCCCTGGTGGAGACTGACTCTGAGGGAGAGGAGGAACAGCCAGCAGGGAGTGGAAGTGTGGCTCCGGAGGTTGTGGAGGAGGCTGGGGAAGGGCAGAGGCCGGCTGGGCAATCAGAGGAGGACCCAGGCCCATCCCCTCTCCATCCTCGGGCACGCAGGGAGGAGAGGATAAGGGAGAGACATGGTCTATGGGGAGGAGAGAGCCTTGATCTTCTTCATGGGCTGCAGCTGTGCTTATGGGCGAGCGCTGGAAACAAAGTGTGGAAATATCTCTAGTTTATGGTTCCTCTCTGAGTTTGGTGTCCTTCCCTTAACTGTGGACATCTTCAAGCCCTTATCTTGCCTGGTTTGTGTTGCTTTTTACTCTTTAAATTCTTTCATTTAAACAGCATTTCCTCCTTCTTGTAACTGCTTGTGTGGGAGTTTTTTGTCTCCAGTCAAGGATATTTGGAGCTTGGAAGCAAAGTGAAGAAATGAAAGAGGCTTCACCTGTTTTTTGTGACTGTGTTTATTTTATATCCCTCCCTGGGTCATCACATTGGGTAATGCAACATCTGCAAGAAAATTACCAGGCTCAGCGAGCAAAACAAGGACCCCATAATCCTCCTCCTCTTCCTACTCCTCCTCTCCCCACTGCATTCTAGCACTGATGATGTTACCTAGCTGGGCAATGAAACGCCTGCAAGAAAACAACCAAACTCCAAGGACATCTTTCTGTCGCTTTACTTCAAACTGGGAGGTGCAAAAATAAAAAAGGGGGTGTGGCAAACCACCACATGAGCTTTGAAAGTTCACCAGAGGTTTTCAAGAGGAAAAGGGCTGTCCCAAACCTTCTCCCACCACTTCAAGCTCCAAGCCAGCAGCGCGCAGCTCCTGACCCTGGCCCAGAATTCAAAAGCTTACCGTCAGCGCTTGGATCTCTTCTTCAGCTTCAGCTGTGGTCTCCTCCAATTCGGTTTTCGCTTCCCGGAGTTGACTTTCCAGGGCTGCCCGGGCCGCTTGCAACCCAGAAATCTGAGATTCCCTCTCCTGGAGGGTGAGCTGCAATTCGGTAAGCTGTCGCTTCAGTTCCAGTTTTTGTTCTTCGTGTTCAAGGCTAACCTGAAGGAGAGGAGAGGAGAGGAGAGGAGAGGAGAGGAGAGGAGAGGAGAGAAGAGAAGAGAAGAGAAGAGAAGAGAAGAGAAGAGAAGAGAAGAGAAGAGAAGAGAAGAGAAGAGGTTGAAAGGGACCTTGGAGGTCTTCTAGCCCAACCCCCTGCCTTGGCAGAAAACCCTACACACCACTTCAGGTTATCCAGCATCTTTTTAAAAACTTTTATAGCCCTCTCTAAGCGATTAGAGTAGGCCTATTGTCCCCGACAATCTGGCTCTCCTCATTTTACTGGTTAATGCAAATGTGGAAGAAGGGGAACTTCCATATTTCAGCTCAACAGTATTGCTCTAACCTATCAGAATCAATCTCAGGAAGCCACAGATGATCACAAATGTTGTTAGTTTTCTTCCCCTCCACAGCCTTTTATCTGTTTTCACCCTGCCAACGTGTCTGGCACTTGAGAAACAGACTCGATGCCATCTGATTAACAGAAAACTCATTTCTTTCATCTGGGCCATAGTGCTAGTTTTTTTTTTTAAATTAAAAAACTTTATTAAACACGAAAAATTAAAATATACAAATATACAAAAATAAAAGGTAAAAGGTAAAAAGTCATAAAATAAACATCACCACATGTTCTATAGTTAAATTAATCGTATTTTTCTCTAATTCATTTTGATAGTGATTTAAATATTTCATAGTAGTGGCAGTTACTTCCTGTATCTTGTAAATTACCTGTTATCTATAGTATATAAGACATAATAGTCTATTATCAATAGTTATTGGATTGTAATTATGTGTTATTATTATTTATAAAAACACATATCCACAGTGCTAATTTTGAAGGGGTTGTTGCCCATGTCAATGGAGTCCTTCTGAAAGGACTTCCTTGCACCTTTAAGCAGGTGCCCAGGCTGCTTCCCAAATGGTGCAAATGGTTCCTGTAGGACACAGAGAAACCTCCAAGTGGCCTCAATGATCCTCTAAAAGGATGCAAATGACCAGCTGTCTGCAAAGAGTATCAATCCTTCCATTCTCCACCATCCAAATCAGAGCTGAAGAAGCTTCTTGGGTGAGAAGCAAAACGTCTTCAAAAGAAAAAACTCAAGAAAGTCCAGTTTCCTATTGAAAAAAAAAAAAAGCACCTTTGGGCCAGANAAAGTCCAGTTTCCTATTGAAAAAAAAAAAAAGCACCTTTGGGCCAGATATTATGGAAAGCCAGAAGGGTGAAGGCCTGTTGAACCTCAAAGAGTCATCCAAAGGGCAGAGGCTGCCAAGGCCAAAAGCCCACTTCCTAACTCCCATCCAGTGGCAATATTTAGGGCAAGGGTCTTCAAACTTGACAGCTTTTAAGACTTGTGGACTTCAACTCCCAGAATTCCTGAGCTAAGATGACTGGAGGAAGAATTCGGGGAGTTGAAGTCCACAAGTCTGAAAAGCTGTCAAGTTTGAACATCCCTGATTTAGGGAAAGGGACTAGGAAGCTGCCCACCCTGTCTGATCTTGTAGGACTGGCGGGCGTCTTTAAGAAAGAAATGGTCATTAATTGGTAGAGTGAACGGTAAGAATATTTTTTACCTCTCGTAACCTAGTCTCCAACTCCAGGAGGCGAGTTTTGTCGGCATGATCCTGATGGCTGATTTTTTCCAATTGTTCCTCCAGTTTATTGTTGTGCGCTTCTAATTTCCCGGCCTGGGTTTCCAGATAAAATTTCTGCTGCCTGAGCTCAGAAATCATCTCTTCTTGGGCTTTCCTAAAAAATAGGTAGGTAGGTAGGTAGAGAAAGAGAGAGAGAGAGATAAGGATAGATAGATGATAGATAGATTAGATGATTAATAGATAGATAGATAGATAGATATAGATAAGATAGATTAGATAATAGATAGATAGATAAAGACAGACAGACAGGACAGACGGACAGATAGATGTGCGAGGGAGAGCACATAGTCTAACCCAAAGGCCATTTTCTTTTCATTAAGTGATGCGTATAAAGTCCCTTGACTTACACCACAATTTAGCCCCCAAATTTATTGTTCTTACATGAGAAAATTGGATCAATGTGAAAGTAATATAATAACCCATGAATAATATATATGAACATATATTTACTATGACACACATTTTGATTAGAAGGGAAATCACTGCAAGTACATGCAAATTAAGGAAGAAGAGTGATCTACAGAGTGTTCAGGCTTTGGGATAGTTACTCCCCATTTTAAAATCAGGATGAAGAGGGGGTGAGGGCCTGGTTCTTCCTCTGTTCTGAACCCATGCTCTTTTCCAACAAATCAAAACACAATCCACAAAGGAACAGAAACCATAATGTATATTTTTACAAATAATTAGCTGTTGATAAGCAACAAACACCTTGCCAAAACTGTGTTGAAGACTTGCCAAAAGATATCAGACAAGAATTATATAAGCAATAAAGATCTAATCCAATTACAACTCGGGATACTTAGAATGTCCACAGGCTGAGTTTCAACATCTTTGCCTTCTGCAAAAGATGTTCGCTTTCACAGTGGCTTTTATCTTTTTGAAGGGAGCCATTAGCCTTTGCAGCCTTACTTCCGAAAGTCGCCCATGCTGTTGTACACTGTCTTTTTTCTGCAGCATCCTGCACACATGCACACTTGGCACAGGGCTCACGTGTGCGCTAACCTCATCGCTGCGCTGCCAGCCTCCACAATCTCTGAGGCAGCAGTCCAATCCCTATCCCTAATGGTCCTGGCCCCTCATCTGAGTCCTCGCTCTCCTCAGCTGTCTGCACCTGCTGCTGGCTAACCACAACATCCTCTGAACACCCTCTCCCTTGTTCTACCTCTCTCCTGCTCTGCCCAGCCAGACTGTGCCCTTCCTCAGTTTCTTCCACAGCCAACGAGACACACTCCCACTCCCTATCAGCTGTTCGGCTTCCCCCTCTGAGTCAGATTCCGACAGGGTCATGACACACAACTTGCAAGATTTTAGGTATCTCGTGCAATTTTTTTGATAAAAATGCCAAGGCTGCATATACACTTGGCAATCTTTCTGGCTACAGACAGACTGGAGGAGATGCACAGATGTTCTCTGCAGTGGCTGTTCTAGGCCTTCCTCTGCTCCATATACAAAGGCGCATTAAAAGGAAGGCTCTACGCAATGAGTAACAGGCTTGCTAAACTTCTCCAAACTGGTATGAGTCAAGATAACATAATAGCAGCATTTATGCTTACATGTTCCTCTGAGTGAAGAGGCTGCTGTTGGCTGCCAGCTTGTTAGCTTCAGACAGTTCGACTATTCTCTGCTCCAGAGATCTGATCTTTGAATCCATGGCATTGATCATCTGAAGAAAGACATACAGCTGTATTAACAGCGGTGTTCAAACCACAATGGATGTATTCGATTTCTCCAGCCACCCAACTCCACCAATTGACTCTGTGCGGCTTACAATTCTCAAATTATAAAAAAAAGTTTAAAACAAAACAAAACCCCCCAAAAAACACCATGAGGTAAATAAACACGAACAGCAGCCTTGATGATTCATCTACTAGCAGTAAAGCTAAGAAAGGAGGCCCTTCCGAGTCCCAGGGAACATAGTCCACAAATTTAAATCAGAGGTGTCCAATCTGGGGCAACTTTAAGACCTGTAGACTTCAACTGCCAGAATTCCCCAGCCTGCCATGTTAGGGTGCAAAGAAAAGAAAACAAATCTGCTGTGAACACCACATAGGTGTCAGGAAGGGCATCTGGCCAGTAAAGGCTGAGCTCCATCCAGTCGCCCCGACTCTACCACAAATAATTGAGGGATCGTAAAAAGGAAGTAAAAGGGAGTATCTGCATTAACTATATTATAGTAATAAAGAAGAATATGTGTAGCTCAGGTTTGATACGAGGGGTCTTTGGTGCTCTTGGAGATTGCTGGTTTTCTTGCAGATGTTTCATTATGCAGACTAGGCCAGGGGTCGCCAACCTTTTGGACCTCAGGGACCACCAAACTCAATTTTAAATCCCAGGCTGGGCATTGCTTGTATGTACATATTATAAATATTTATATAAATATTGATTTTTTTTTATTTAAAAAAAGAGCAACTTTTACCCAAAATCAGGAAAAGCAGGCAGGCAGATTGAGTTGCTCACAGAATCATTCAGTGATCTATCTATCTGCCATTGGCTACCTGAGTCTGTCACATAAAATTTGCTTGCTGTGAGTCTACACTGAATAATACAACCTTCAGTTCTAAGGGAAGTTCAGCTGTGCTTAAAAGCAGAGCCGAAGATTTAAAGACTAAGTAGAAAGCAAGAAATTCAAACATTTCCAGCTTCCTAGCTAATCTAAATCTCCCGGCAGAGCAGAACAGCTGATGGTTGGAAAAAGGAAAAATAGCAACTTAGCAGACAAGTTTGCCAGGTAAGGAGTGAGTGGGCAGGAAGGGTTCCCGTAGGCCATGTGGGCGGCGCAGCCTTGTGTTCAGCCTGGATTAATTGCTTTGGGGGGTGCTCTCGGGGTGACATTTCTCTGCAGACCAAAATTTTCTCGTGGACTACCAGTGGGTCGTGGCCCACCAGTTGGTGACTGCTGGACTAGGTAACATAATCAGTGCTAGTGCTTACACAAGTTGTACACGCCTGATTTAATGCCTTGAAAAGGCCTCAATAGGGTTGGAGCCATTCTAAACTCCGAGGGGACGATATTCCATGGAGCAGGGGCCACCGCAGGAAAGGCCCGTCTTCTTGTTCCTGCCAGTGAACATCGTTGGCTGACGGGATCTACAGCATGTCCAATCTTCCAGATCAAACTGGAGAGGCGGACCCGATAAAGACGATCCTACAGGTAACCCAGTCCCAAGCCACATAGGGCTTTAAGGGTGACAAGCAGCACCTTAAACGGCACCTACAGATGAAAACACCGGAAGGGGTGAAACCTCTAGAACAGGAGCCTGCAACCGTAAACTCTCAAAGAGTATTTAACCATTTACCACAGAAAACACTGGGAGCCACAAAACCTGGGTGGGAGTGGCCATGCCTACCCAGGTTTTGTGGCTCCCGGTGTTTTCTGTGGGAAACGGGTTTCTCTCTCTCTCTCCCTCCCTCCCTCCCTCTCATTTCTGTTTTGTGTGTTTTGCCTTCTCAGGTCAGGCGAGGAGTGACTGGGAGGGGAGGGAGAGGGACGGGGCCAGCCAGTGGTGCGCTCACCCAACCAGAAGCCACAGCAAAGGCCCCAAAGAGCCGCATGCGGCTCTTGAGCCGCGGGTTGCCGATACCCACTCCAGAATAAAACCAAGGATGACATTGGCCATCTTCTCAAAATGGCCACTTCACCAAGCCCTTCCGAGGGTCTCTTCTAAGGGACTTCCTTCTGTCTGAATTTCATGGAAAATCGCCCTGGAGCTCTACAGGAATTGCACGCCCATCTTCCAAACTCTGCTCAAAATATTCTATGGCAGTGATGGCTAACCTTTTCGTCGCTGCATGCCGAAAGTGTGTGGGTACACACTTGCACCTATAATGCAGTGCGCGTGTGACTCCCACTTGCCCCTGCGCATGGTCCTCCCCATGCTCCCACCCGCATATGCGCGAACCCCCCACACACATCCTGCCCCCACACCAGATAGCTGACAATCACCTGGCTGGCGGGAGGCATGCACATGCATGCACAGTAGACCTAATCTGGGGCAACAACTCGCGGGCTGGCAGAGATAGCTCTGCGTGCCACTTGCAGTATGTCTGCCATAGGTTCGCCATCATGGTTCTACAGGCTTGGGGGTGTTTGTGTGTGTTTGTGTGTGGTGGAAGCTCCCCACGAGATTCCCAACACGGGAATTCTCATGAGAATTCCCAACAGCTGCTCCGGCAACAAAAACATATCCTTACACCGGCAATATTGATATGACAATTAGGCGTCTTTAGCTCACGCCAGCAATCTTGCTAAGTCAGGAGCAAGTGCCATTTTACACGTTTGGATGTGACTAAGATCACCTACGAGCCCCGGTGAGTCAGGCTAAACTGAAGCTGTGCATGATCTAAAGAGCAGCCTCTGCTTACCGCTTTCTGCTCGGCGAGGATTTTGCACTTTTCGTGAGCCTCCTCCTCGTGCTTCCTCAGCATGTTTTCCAGAGCGTCTTTGTCTCCCAAGTCTTTCTTCATCTGGTTATCCAGCACCTGCGGGGATTGTGGGAAGGAGGAAACAAGACAAGGCCTTCCTTGTAAAGCCTGTGGATGTCCCAACCTAAGACTTGGGTGGCCTCGAGCCATTTTGGGACAACTCAGAAAAGTGTCGGAGAAACTTGAACAGGAAATTTGCAAAAGTTTTCTGGGGCTGAAAAGGCCAGAGTTGGCCTCTTGAGTGGCATTCCAGATGCTGCATTCAAAAGAAAGCTCACAAAAGGTGTTCAAAACGGACTGTGATTAGTGTGTGTGTTTATATGTATGTAGCATATGTATATCTTTGTGCATGCATGCATATGGAGATGGATGGAGAGATGACAGACAGACAGATTGGAATTGAATAGGAATAGGAGAGTTGGAAGGGCCCTTGGAGGTCTTCTAGTCCAACCCCCTGCCTAGACAGGAAACCCTACACCACTTCAGACAAATGGCTATCCAATCTCTTCTTCAAAAACTTCCAGTGTTGGAGCATTTACAACTTCTGGAGGCAAATCGTTCCACTGGTTCATTGTTCTAAATGTCAGGAAATGTAGATTGGATGGATGGAGATAGATAGATTAGATAGATAGATATATAGACAGATAGATAGATATAGAGAGAGATAGGATAGATAAATAAGATAAGATAGATTAGGAAGGTAAATAGGTAGTTTAGGTAGGTAGGTAGATAAGATAAATAGATAATATAGATAGGTAGGTAGGTAGATAAGATAGATAAAGATAGATAAGATAGATAGGGAGAGAGAGAGAGAGAGAGAGAAAGAGAGAGAGAGAGGGAGAGGGAGGGAGAGAGATTGAGAGCAGGTATCAGAAATTTTATTTTTTAATGTGTGCCAATGTGTTCACAGCAAAACAAATGACAATAAAGGTTATCTTATCTTCAAGTTAAGGTTGAGAAACACGGACATTGGGTGAGGGATTCATTCTCAGAGGTTATGGTTGGTTTGGATTTCACTACCAAACTAGGTAACTTCTTCAGCGGGGTTTAGGGGATGCCAGTGTCGGGAATTCTAAGGAAGATTGGCCACCAAACCCCTTATAGATGTTTCATAACAGGAGCAAAAAACAGACAAACATTATCTGAGCTGAAGAGAAGACTGGTGTGTCCAGCTCAAAAGGCAGCGCTACTTAAGAGTCTGATTGCTCCGTTGCCTGGCGCCGCGGACATTATATTTGGCGAGAGCTTTTCATAAGACTCTTTTCTTTGTATTTTCTGCCTGGGTATTTTCTGACATCTGAATAGCTGCCCAATACTTCCATGGCAATTTGAGCCCCATCCTCCTTCTTAATAATCGCTTGCAATTTGTCTTTCTGGATTTTTCCAGGGGTTTCTTGGACAAAGTCAGTTAACGCAGAAGGGGAGCACAAAGTGGGGAAGAATGGAGACTCCAGAATCGTCTGAGTCAGTTTTCTTCATTTCAGAAGGGGCCCCTGGCATAATAACTTATTATTGCCTTTATTGTCAGAGTACAACATGTGTACAATCAGACTGGCTGAGCCTCCCTTTGTGCACACACATACACCCCAACACAACTCAAAGTGAGGACAGAAGTCCCGAACCCAGTCCCACTCTTATTACATGAGGTAAACTTGCTGCACAACCAAGATGTTGCAAAATCAAGATTTTGGCACTCGATGGAACGCCGGCATTGATTTTCTGCCTGGGTGGCATGGGTTGTTGAAGGTTTTCAGCCGGATGGCTGAGGAGCACACAGCAGCTGGGCGGTTGCATCAAGAGAAGGACCGCAGCTGGAATCATCCCCTTGTGTTGTGTCTTTCAAATGCGAGGTTTTGTTTGCAATGTAATGCAACAGCTGAGATAACTGGGCAGCAAAAAAACAAACAAACAACGACCCTGCATGATTGTGATTTTACAGTTTGCTGCACAATTTCCATAGCTTACTTTGAGGAAGGTGGTTTCCAGAGGGCTCAGAGAGAGAGAGTGAGAGAGTTGAGGGGGAGGGAGAGAGATTAGGGGGTATGTGACATCTCTATCCTTGTTTCCATTCTTTCTTTATGCCACTTTGCTAGTTTTGGAACCCCACATTTGCTCTAAGGCCCAGGTGGCAAACTGGTTAGAACGGAGTATTGCAGGCTGGCTCTGCCCCACAGACAGCAGTTCAGTCCATGAGGATGAGGATGACTCAGCCTTCCATCCTTCTGAGGTCACCAAAAATGAGGACCCAGATTGTTGGGAGCAATTTGTTGACTGTAAACCGCTCAAAGAGTGCTGTGAAGCACTATGGAGCAGTATATAACTCTAAGTGCTATTGCTTTTGTGATAGGATAGATAAATGGGTGGATGAATGGATGGATGATGATAAATAAGAGAGAGAGAAAAAGAGACAGACAGTTAGACAGACATAAAAACAGGCTCACGGTTGACTCATCCTTCCATCCTTCCGAAGTCAGTAAAATGGAGACCCAGATTGTTGGGGGAAAGAGGCTGACTCTGTAAACCACTTAGAGAGGGCTGTAAAGCATTGTAAAGTGGTATATGTCTAAGAGCTAAATGGGAAGGAAGGAAGGAAGGAAGGAAGGAAGGAAGGGGAGGGAGGGAGGAAGGAAGAAAGGAGAGGGAGGGAGGAAGGAACAAAGGAAGGAAGGAAGGAAAGGAAGGAGGGAGGGAGGGAGGAAGGAAGGAAGAAGAGGGAGGGAGGAAATAAGGAAGGAAGGAGGAGGAGGAGGGAGAGAGGGAGGAAGAAAGGAAGGACAGAGGGAGGAAGGAAAGAAGGAAGGGAGGGAGGAAGGAAGGAGGGAGGGAGGAAGGAAG